>BPVZ01000112.1:681372-698187 GCA_020521535.1 Rubroshorea leprosula
TTATTAAATTATTAGAGTTAATATTAATTTAACAAATTTTTTAACTAAATAAATAATTAAAATAAAAAAATATTTTTAAAAAAATTAAAAATAAAAATAAAAATAAATAAAAATAATATAATTCGTGACCATCTTTCAAAATTATAAAGATTGAAAACAAAGGAGGAAAAAACTCATATCTCCCTCCATCTCTCTCCTGGTCTATCCTTCTATTAAGATCAATAATTCAAACATGATTTTTCCTCAAAAAATAATTCAAACATGATAAAAAAAAAAAAAAAAATCTCTCCTTTCACCTCATTCCCTTTCCCTCCAATTTTTCTAATCCAAACTAACGGTGGGACTTTTGGCATCTGTGATATCCCAGTCTACACGCAAGTCTTTTGGCATCAATCCCGTCACAGTCTACGATCAAGAACCAGACCACGACGGGAATGTTGTCTCTATAGAGTGTTTTTCAAGGAACTTTTCTCTTATCAGAGCCACAAACTGTGATACCACTGCTTTCCAAATTTCCACACTACTAGTCGTTAGCGTTCACTTTACTCCAGCCGTGTCTTCCACGTACGTCTACAAGAAGAGGAGGAATGACTGTTAACGTTTTGTACAGCAAGTTTGCTTGGCAGTACTCAGTGGCGGAATCTGGATTTTTTCTTGGGTAGGTATCTTGTCTTATCATCACTTAATATATTATAATTATATAAAATAAATAAAATAAGTAAAAAAAATTAAAATATAAAAGATCAAACTGTAACATAAGAGAAAGAGCAAGAACTTAGATGACAGAAAAAAAAGATTACAAATCCGATTGAAGAATTAACGTAAGATATTTTATTTTAATATATTAAAATATTAAAAATGTTATAGTTATAATGTCACTCGATATTATAAATTTATAATATTATATATCATTATATAATTAATTTTTTTAAAAAAAATTTATTGATAATATTATATATATATTAATTTAATATTATATTATACTTATTTAATATTACATTATAATTAGCATTA
This sequence comes from Rubroshorea leprosula, assembly GCA_020521535.1. Lineage (NCBI taxonomy): Eukaryota > Viridiplantae > Streptophyta > Magnoliopsida > Malvales > Dipterocarpaceae > Rubroshorea > Rubroshorea leprosula. The sequence goes on from BPVZ01000112.1 coordinate 682,387, forward strand.
TAACTATAGTATTATTTTAAAATATATGAATTCCTCTCTTTTTTTCTTTTTTTTTTTACACCCAAACCTAATTAAACCCTCAATCCTTCTTTAATCTTCCTCAATTACAATGAATTAAGAAGGATTTGTGTAGATTCTCTTTTAAAAACTTTGTGAGGGCTTAGTTGGATGATGTATTGAAAGCTAATCTAGATAAATTATGGGATATTACTTAAAAACTAATTTGTATTAAGTAATACTTGGTTTTTAAGGGATCTAATTGAGAGAATATAAAATACTATTGTAACTTTTTAAAAATGAGTTTCATTGGTTTTCAAAGTTCACTTGAACAAAGTTATGGAAGTGGAGATTGCTAGAAACAAAGAGAAAAAAAAACATAGAAATAAATTTTGCAATAATATTTTTTAAGATATTAAATTTATTCTTCTCTTGAATTTTAGTTATTCAAGATATTAGCTATGTATTTTTTTTTTTAATTTTCTTTCCACTTCAATATTTTACATATTTCTCTTGGTGTTTTTTTGTTATAATTTTTTAAAATCTTAAATATTTTATTTTTCTTCAAATTTACCTAACTACAAGATGGGCCTAGACAATTACGCCCTTTACTTTCTTCAAATTTTTTCGGCTTAGTTTGGGCCATGCCTAGCCCTGGGCCAACATGCTTCCGCCACTGGGAGTGCTTATAAACATGAAGCCAATTTCAGCAGAAGAGGCACTCGCAGGTCGCAGCTGCAGGACTAATGAGATCCTTCCTAATGTCTGCTCAACTTTCGCTGGTAGATTACTTTGGGAGAGAAAGCTTGCTTGGTACTGAAAATCAGGGTAATTCTTTAAATGGTCCTCAAATATTCTTTAAGTTCTGTGATCATAATGCTAAACATTTTCAAGATTAATGTTGTTGCTTATAAAGTTCAGTTCGGAGCTTTTCCATTTTCTTTTCTTGGGTACATGAGATATTAGCATGTTCATTTGCTAGACACTTATATAAATACTTTTCAATTTAATATATCTTTCGATATATTTTTTAAAAAATTATTATTTTTAAATTTAAATTAAAAATAAAAAACTTAAAAATATAAATTTTAATAATTGAATTAATGAGTATTGACAAATATATTGGATCAATATGTACTAATCATTTTTCAATAATGATGCTTCCCATGTCCATGTTTGTTGACCGACTTTAATCCCATAATCAAGACTTTAACTTAGCAGATACTAGTGAAACTAAGCTCTAGTTGGTTAATTAGGAGCATAATCACTTATAAACAGCATTTGAGAGAGGCTTGATTTCATTTTGCTTGTACATTAATTTGCATTTTATTTAACTATACAATTTTTTTTGGGTGTGTTTGTGTTTGTATTTTGTAAATTGTAATATAGAATTGCTTTCTCTGTTCCACAGTGAGAGCTAGGATGGAGATGTTAGGTTATTTCCTCATTGGATTGCTTTGTAGCTTTTCTCTTCCAATTTCCATTCGTGCTTACGACCAAACAGGTATGGTATCTAGAACTGGATCTTTAAATAACCCTATGATTTAAGCATCTATAATAAAAGAATAACTTAATGAGGCCTCCCTTTTGTTTCTCTCTCAGGTTTCATTAGTTTAGATTGTGGGTTACCAGAAGATTCGAGCTATTCTGAAGCTACAAGAGGCATAACTTTTGTTTCAGATGCTCCTTATATTGAAACTGGAATTAGCAAGGATGTATTACCTGAATTCAAATCAGAGCTACAGCAGCAGATGTGGAATGTTAGGAGCTTTCCAGAAGGGGACAAAAACTGTTACAACCTAACCCTCAAGAAGGGTGATCAGTATTTAATCACAGCATTCTTCATGTATGGAAACTATGATGAAAAAAATGAAGTCCCAGGATTTGACCTGTATCTGGGACCTAACTTGTGGAACACAGTGTCATTACAAGATGCGTCAACCGCAAGAATCTACGAGATAATTCATACCCTCCAGTCAACTCACCTGTATATTTGTCTTGTCAATACCAGAAATGGGACCCCATTCATATCAGCATTAGAGCTAAGGCTTTTGAAGAATACAACTTACAAAAGCCAAACTGGATCGATGGAGCTCTTCAAGAGGTATGACGTTGGTTCAATGCCCGGTACACCATTCACGTAAGTCCCATTTCCAATATCATGATCAAATTTTTGGAAAGAAAACAAGTTTTTTTCTTTCTTTTTACGTACCTCTTCTTGGACCAGGTTTAAAGAAGATGTTTATGACCGTTTTTGGGAGCCTTACAATAGAGAAGATTGGACGCAAATAAGTACTGAATTCTCCATTGAAAATAACAGCACCTATCAACCACCATCTTCTGTGATGCAGACAGCTGGAACCCCTACAAGTGCTAGACAGTCATTGAATTTTTCCATTGGCACCATGGACTCTGATGCCAAATTTTATGTCTATATGCACTTTTCTGAAGTAGAAAAGATGGAAGCCAACAGATCAAGAGTTTTGAACATCTCCTACAATGGCACACATTCGTTTGGGCCATTTAGTCCTGAGTATTTGCGTGTAAAAACCGTTTTCTCCCCCATAGCCATGGAAGGTGGAGAGTTTTCAATCTACAGAGCAAGAGGTTCAACTCTTCCACCCATCCTTAATGCCCTTGAAGTTTATACGGAAAAACAGTTCTTAAAGTTACCAACAGCCCGGCAAGATGGTACTTTCTTTAAAACACATAATCAATATCCATGATGTTAAAAGTGAAACCAATTCTAATTTATATTCCAACACAATGTAGTGGATGCTATCTTGAATATAAAATCAATCTATGAATTGAAGAGAAACTGGCAAGGAGATCCTTGTGCTCCTCAAGCATACATGTGGGAAGGTCTTGACTGCAGACAGAACGATAATGATCCACCTAGAATCATATCCTTGTAAGTCTCTGCCTTTCCCTTTGAGTTATCAAATATTTACATTTCATTTAGTATCTTTGTTAATTGAACAAGTGACTATGAAACAGGAATTTATCCTCCAGTGATTTGACAGGAGAAATACCTTCTTGTATAGCCAATCTCACGGAATTACAGTATCTGTAAGTATCTCCATGTTCAGGGGACTAGCTAGCAAGTTGCAGAACGGAGAAGAAACATAAATTTGATTATTTTCTTTTACATACCAGGGACTTATCAAACAACAGTTTGACTGGATCAGTGCCTGAGTTTCTTTCTCAGCTGCAGTTCTTGACAGTGCTGTAAGTTACTAGGATTATTACTTCAAAGGAAAATTCATTCTCAGTTAAAAAAACTTATTACTGGGATGCCAATTGCAGAAATTTGGAAGAGAACATGCTTAATGGTTCAGTTCCAGCCAAATTAATCAAAAGGTCAGAGAATGGTTTGCAATTAAGGTATGCGCTCTCTTGAAAAATGATCAAATATTTCCATTCTTGCATTTCCACTAATTACTTATCTAATGTGTTTTCAACTGGAATTTGGTTAAATTAGAGTTGATGGAAATCCAAATCTTTGTGCATCAATGTCATGCAAGAAGAAAACAGGCAAGGGTATTGTTGTTCCAGTAGTCGTCTCAGCTTCTTCACTTTTGGGCCTCATAATTGCATTGGCTATCATTTGGAGACTTAAAAGGCGAAAACTTCTCGGTACGAGATAACTTTCACTGCAAACATTAATCAGTGGATTTTTAGACAAATAAAACTGACGCACCTGTATGTGCTCTTGGAAAATTGTTATCCCTAACAGAATTGCTATGATTTTATCAGCTAGGAAGACGGTAGCTAGGGAGACGGAGGGTTACAGAAAATCATGCCTCTCACTGGGGCCAAAAAATCCAAGAGTAACATATTCTGAGGTCCTGAAGATCACAAACAATTTTGAGAAAATTCTTGGTAAAGGATCTTTTGGAACGGTTTTTCAAGGCTACTTCAGTGACACTCAAGTGGCAGTGAAGATGCTTTCTCCACTATCAGTTCAAGGATATAAGGAATTTGAAGCAGAGGTTATGACCCTAATTAATGCAGAAGTTTTATCTTATGCAGCACCTGAGCGCATCTAGGGATAGATTAGGATACTAAAATAGACCCACTTATGCGCTAGGGATAGATTAAGATACTAAATCAGACCCACTTATTAATACGCAAAAGACAACTGCTTGACTTTGATCCCCTTTTTTTTTAATTTTAGGTCACAATTCTTTTGAGAGTTCATCATAAAAATTTGACAAGCCTTATTGGATATTGTTATGAAGGCTCCTACATGGGGCTAATCTATGAGTACATGGCCAAAGGAAATCTGGCAGAGCATCTATCAGGTTTTCACTTGATAAAGTTTGATTCTACCAAGTGTCTTTTATCTCAGACATAATTTAAGTTAAGATCTCACACTCTTTTTGTTTGTGTCCATAGAGAGCAGCAATGACATTCTGAGTTGGGAGCAAAGGCTTCAAATAATGCTTGATGTGGCATCAGGTTTCGAATCAGCATGAATTTTGCAGATTCTTTTTCCTCCTTTATTGGGCTCTATTCGTTTCTAACTGGTTAATTCAACTAATGTCCAAATGCAGGGCTGGAATATTTGCACAATGGCTGTAAACCACCCATTATTCACAGAGATGTGAAGTCTCAAAACGTCTTAGTAAATGAAAACTTCCAAGCCAAGATGGCTGATTTTGGGGTGTCCAAAACCTTTACCACGGAAGGTGGCAGTCATGTGTCAACAGTTGTTGCCGGTACCCCTGGATACCTAGATCCCGAGTGAGTGCTTATACTTATGATAACCCATCCCACATCCAAAAGATGCATAGAAATTTCTAATTTTATATGCGAGACAAACCACCAACTCTAGCGTTGGTCCTGCAGGTACTACCTCACAAACAGGTTATCTGAGAAGAGTGATACCTATAGCTTTGGGGTTTGGCTTCTGGAGGTCATCACAAGCCGGCCTGTGATTGCAAAAACCACTGACAAGACTCACATAAGTCAGTGGGTAAACTTCATGCTGTCCAAGGGTGATATCAAAAGAATTGTCGATCCAAGATTGAAAGAAGATTTTGATGTTAATTCTGCCTGGAAAGCTGTAGAAGTAGCAATTGCCTGTGTGTCTCCAACTCCCACAGGAAGGCCAACCATGAAAGATGTCGTGGGGGAACTGTACGAGTGCTTAGCAACTGAGAGAGCTAGGAAGAAAATAGGACACGAAAATGGATCACAAAACTCAGCTGGCATGTTGCCCATGAACCTGAATTTCAGCTCTGAAATGGGTCCCTTTTTTCGGTGATCTTGTAAACTTATTGTTATGTTCAGAATAAATCTCCATACTGGAGATAGAGTTACTGCAGATTGCAGTGATTTTATAGCTTTAGTTGATGCCAGCATTAATATATGAATCGTGGTTTAATGTGTTTGAAGAAGTCTCACCTCCTATATATATAATTTCGTCTTTGCATTTGTACTTGTAGTTCCAAAGAAATAACAAGTTAGTTCTTCTCTATGCTAGAATTTGATCAATTTAGTTCAATGTTAATTATATGATTTGCATCTTAATGGAATTTGAAGAAATGAGCAATTCTAGCAGTCTTAATTAACATCGAAATGATGAGTAAACCATAGGATTCCATTTTATAGAGGACAAAACTTTAATGAGGACTGTTTAATTAATTAAACCGTTGACTGTATTCTAGCTGTACTAAAACCTTGTCTGTTTTGTAATGTCAGATTACTCTGTGATAATAGTTTATTGCGCAGTAAAAGGAGAAACAAAACTGCAGAATCATTTGATTTTTCTTAATCATTAAAATAATTTACAATTATACTAAACCAAGTATTTGTCCATTGATTAGTAAGATGGATTGTATCTCTCCACCACTGACTTCACATTTAGTATTTAAAAAAAAAAATAGAAAAAGAAAAAGAAAACGGTTTTCTGATTATTCTTTCATGATTTGCTGGCAGGGAAGACTGAAGAGGGAACCCACAAATTAACATGCATCAGCTACAGCTTGCGTCTCATATATGGTTGAATCCATACCAAGTTTTGCGGAATTTGCTGAAGTCCAGAAAATTACCAACAACTTTAAGAGTGTTCTTGGAGAGGGAGGATTTGGAACCATTTACCATGTAAAGCCATGTTGATTTTAATCGTTACAGCAAAGCTATACATGTCCAGCAAGCTTTTGAAGTTACAGCACAGAGAATAGCTAAAACAATGAAACAGGGTAAATTGTTGCTTAGTTATCTTTTGAATGTGATTTAGTAAATAGGCTGTTGGTTTAGAAGTTCAATCTCTATCGATATGCTGTCCTTTTTTGTTGTTTACTGATATACTGTCTTTTTTTTGTTGTTTACTGATATATTAGTCCTTTGCCTACTTATAAGGAGATAAGGCAGTACAACCTTGGAAAAGTAGAAGTCCAACTCTTAACTTTTTCATCATAAGATTTTATTAGTACAAAAGTTTGAATTAATCAGAAATGCCGTGGTTTCTGCTCTTCATCTTCTTCCTGATCTTCTCTCCATTTCTTTTGAAAAAACCAACAAGCTGGATAATGATATTCAAGTAGCCGTGAAGATGCTATCTCCATCATCAGCTCAAGGGTATGAGGAGTTCCTTACAGGGGTCAGCACCTTAACCTCTAGAATACTCTTGAGCCCTTTTCTTATGTTAAATTAATCTTTGTCTTGAATAAATTTACAGGTGCAACGTCCTGCGGAAGTTCACCATGCAAGCTTGACAACTCTTGTTGGTTACTGTAAAGTGACCACATTGGACTTATCTAAACAACTCTCTTTCTTCTTTAATTTCAATTTGTGATTCAATTTCAATGCTTTCAAGCAATTGATGGTTTTATATTTTATCACAAGCGAATATTTTTAACTAAACAAAAATAATATGGTTAGTATGTGATATATTATAAAGTTATAATATTATATAATATTTTAATTATATATTTTTATTTATTGTTTATATGACATAATTAAAAAAATCAAAATTTATAAAATATAAATATTGGTCATTGAAGTTTTTTATTTACTTTTATTAAAGAAAAAAAAGTTGTGAAATAAAGTAATTTACCATTAAAATCTTTATTTATTTAAAAAATATCATTTAAATACCTCATTAAATAATATTTTTTTATACATCTAATATATTATATAAAACATAATCTTTTTTTTTTAATTTTCGAATTCCTTACTGTTTCATTCAAAACTCAAATTTGGGTTATTAAATAATATATTTTAACGTATGATGGCACACATATTTTTAGCAATTACGCCGTAAACGCGCGCACACAAATCAAAATGGGAAATAAGTCAAAGCGTAAAGCGGAAGTAAGACAAGAGTCAAGGCATATATGTATATAACATTAAAAGGATGACATGCCAGATTTAGGGGATTTATAAAACCCTACTGAAAACTCTGAGACTCCTAGCAATGGCGAGACGGCGGAGAGATGAGGACGAGGAGTTCGAAGATGACTACGAAGAAGAGTCGGGGCAGCTGATGGAAGACGACATGGAAGAGAAGGAGAGAGTTGGATCGAGCCGGAAGCGCAGAAGATCAGCGTTTATTGACGATGTTGCGGAGGAAGACGACGAAGAGGACGAAGATGGTGACGAGGACAAAGATTTTGGTGGGAGACGGCAGAAGAGCAAGCGCTGGGGTTCTCAGTTTCTTGATCTTGAGGCACAGGTTGATAGCGACGAGGAAGAGGAAGAATATGATGGAGAAGACGGTAATGTAATTCTTATTTTTAAAAAAATTCTAACGTCCGAATGATATATTTGAGATTGATTGGTGATAAATTTGGTACCATTGGGTTGTTTGGTGGAATGGAAATCCTTTATCAAGTGATAGCTTATATGCTATCCTGATTTAGTATTTGAATCCGTTTCACTAACCTGATTTCTATTCTTCTGATTGCCACTCATTTAAATATCTGGGTTTATTCTAGATTATACAATAGTTTAAGAATCTAGCATTCCAAGTTTTAATCACAACTACTTAAGTTCTAGCTCTTAAGTATCCATTATCAAGGCACTTCTAATTTTAGTTATTAAGGGAAACTAGTGGGGTATTTTTTTACTAAACTTTATGTTGATTTGATAGTTTAAATTCTGCATGGTTGGATAGTTTTTGAATAATTGGCAACTGTAGGTGCAGATTTCATAGTGGATGGTCGTGCTGACCTACTGTATGATGAAGATGGTGGTAGAAGGATTCAATGTCGTCCATTACTTCCCCAGGAGGATGAACAAGAGGATGTTGAAGCCCTCGAGAGAAGCATTCAGGCAAGATATGCAAGATCAAGTCACGTAGAATATCATGAGGAGACCACCGAAGTAGAGCAGCAAGCCTTGTTGCCTTCAGTGAAGGATACAAAGCTGTGGATGGTGAAATGTCTGGTATGATCATAATTCATAAGTTCTTTTTCAACATTAGAATTCTTTTTCATGAAGCTTTACTTCTGTTGTGATGCTTAGTTCAAAATGTGGTTATTTGTGTCAGATGGGACATGAACGGGAGACAGCTTTCTGCTTGATGCAAAAGTATATTGATAAAGGATCTGAATTGCAAATCAGATCGGCTATTGCTCTTGATCACATCAAGAACTGCATTTATATTGAAGCTGACAAGGAAGCCCATGTGAGAGAGGTATGTTATTATTGATGCTTTTAGTGATCTTGTTTGATTAGCCTAGTTTTGTATGTGTAAACTTATTTTTACTGACTGAGTTGCATCTGCTACAGGCTTGCAAGGGTATGCGGAATATATTTTTAAAGAAGATTGAGCTTGTTCCACTAAAAGAAATGAGAGATGTTCTTTCAGTTAAAAGTAAAGCAATTGATCTGTCTAGGGACACCTGGGTCAGAATGAAGACTGGAACATACAGGGGCGATCTTGCTAAAGTATGCTTGTTTGCATTAAGCTTTTCTTAATTTCTATTTTAATTTCTGTCATCTTAGCACCTTTAAACATCTGCTTTCTATAGGTAGTTGACGTGGACAATGTGCTGCGGAGAGTTACAGTGAAATTAATCCCAAGGATTGACTTACAGGCTCTTGCAAAGAAATTGGTATCATATTTTGTATTTCTTGTGTTGTTGTCCTGTTGTCGTTAAATAGTAAATCTAAGAGTAGAAAAATGCTTTTATCTCTCCCATGCATATGTAGCTGCTAAACTGAGACTTTTTGGACACTGTTAAAGGGTTTTCTTTATTTCACTGTCCTTTTTACATATCTTCCATTTAAAAGTGAAATTTGTTTTTGATACAGGAAGGTCAAGAAGTTCCAAAGAAGAAAGCACTTGTGCCTCCTCGTTTAATGAATATTAATGAAGCTAGGTAGCCTTGGTTATAATGATTTTTAGTTGCTAAGTAATTGTGCATTTCTATGCACTAATTGCCCCTATCTTTGTGTTCCCAGGGAACTCCATATTCGTGTTGAGCGAGCGAAAGACCCACTGACTGGTGATTATTTTGAGAAAATTGATGGGATGTTTTTTAAAGATGGCTTCTTGTTTAAAACCTTGTCCATGAAATCAATTATTGCTGAAAATATAAATCCTACTTTTGATGAACTTGAAAAATTTCGAAAGCCTGGATATAATGGAGATGATGGTGAGGCTGGTTTTTCAACTTTATTTGCAAATAAAAAGAAGGGTTGTTTCATGAAGGGAGACTTAGTTGTAGTTGTCAAGGGGGATTTGAAGGATTTGGAGGGTTGGGTTGAAAAGGTCGAGGAAGAGATTGTCCACATTAGACCAAAATTGAAAGACATTGCAGTAAGAATTTATTGAATTTTTCTATTCTTTTGGTATGGTTTAACAGTTTGTGCAAGTATCTGTCCTAATACCTATTGTACTTGTCCATTAATGTACTTTACAGAAAACTCTTGCAGTCAATGCTAATGAGCTATGCAAGCTCTTTAAAGCTGGGAATCATGTAAAGGTTATCTCCGGGATAATGGAAGGGGCAACTGGTACAGTTGTTAGGGTTGAAAAGAATGTGCTCACTATCTTATCTGACACAAAAAGTGAATATGTAAGTGATTTCTGTTCTCAGTTTAAAAGTCTTATTCAGTGGAATCTTATTTTGAAGAATATTTTTTAGTGGAAAAGTGTAAAAAATGATTTCAAATATTTGTTTCATTAGATCCATGTTTTTGCTGATGATGTTGTGAAAAGTTCTGAGGTAACCACTGCTCCAACCAAAATTGGAGACTATGAACTTCGTGATCTCATTCTTTTAGAGTAAGTGTTGATGATACACTCTCTCTGTCCCTCTCACTGTGTGTATGTGCGTGTGTTGCTGTGTCTGTCTATTTATATCTGACGTATTTGTTCTATATTGTAGTAACAATAGCTTCGGTGTAATTATACACGTTGAAAGTGAAGCATTTAAGGTCAGCTTGGCTGTCCTATTTCAATAGCTAAATGTCCCATTTTCCTCTATATACTCTCCAATTTTGTCTTGTTCTTCAGGTTCTTATGGGAGTTCCAGAGAGGCAAAAAGTTGCTCTTGTCAAATTGAGGGAGATAAAGTGTAAGATTGAGAAGAAGTTTAATGTCCAAGACAAGTATGGGAATACCGTCTCTGGAAAAGATATTGTTAAGATCCTTGACGGTCCTTGCAAGGTGAGGGTTTCATTTCTAGCTGGAAATTTGGGGTGTTGGATATCTTAAAATGTGAAATTTTGTGTTTTACTGTTTGTCCTTTCTATCTTATCAGGGGAAGCAAGGCCCTGTAGAACACATATATAAGGGAGTGTTGTTCATCCATGATAGATATCACCTTGAGCATTCTGGTCTCTTATGTGCTAAATCCAATTTTTGTTGTATTGTTGGAGGTTCACGTGCTAATGGTTCTAGAAATGTCAGTCCCTTTTCTTCATATTTCTTTGTGGTTAATGCATCTTCAATTTACTTAGTTATTGTTCGAGTGATCTCACTCGTGAAATTCTTTAGGGTGATTCTTTCTCAAGATTTGGCTTTTCCAAGTTTCTACCACATATACCCCCATCACCAAAGAGATATTCTTGGGGAGCTCCCCCTTATGATTGTAAGTTGTTGATGGTCATGTTTATAATCATTGGACTTCTTGGTATTGGTGTCCTTATAAGGTTGAATCTTTCCATGAATATATTTCATTACTTCCAGTGCTGATTTTCGCTTATTCAAAACAGCTGGAGGAAAGCACGGAGGTGGAAGAAGGGCGCATGATTCTTTAGTTGGTTCTAGAGTCAAAATTTGTCAGGGCCCTTATAAAGGTTGCCATGGGTGTGTTGTTGATGTTAAAGGCCAATCAATTCGTGTTGAGTTAGAGTCCCAGATGAGGATTGTTACAGGCAGGTTTCCGTTAATATTTGAACGTGTTCACTCTCCCTGTCTTGTTATGGTTTGTAATATTAGTTTCTGCGTGCAGTTGATCGCAAAATTATATCTGATAATGTTGTTTCAACACATTACCGGTAAAAGTGAAATATTCTTAGATTCTTTTGTTTTATTTTTTAAATCAACAAATACATAATATATGTATACATTCGATTTTCTATGCTTTATTTTCCAGTGATGCATCTCGATATGGTATGGGTAGTGAAACTCCACTGCATCCCTCTCGAACTCCACTACATCCATGCACCACACCTATGAGAGATCCTGGAGGCATGTCTTCTTGCCTTCTGTACTTTCCCTCGGTGTTTAGTTTACACAATGCAAACATTGCAATTAATTGCCACTGGTAGATGCTGGTATATTACAAAAAAGTTACCCATTTTTAAATGCTTGCAGCAGCACCTATACATGATGGCATGAGAACTCCAATGTCCGACCGAGCGTGGAATCCCTACACTCCAATGAACTCACCTAGGTTTGTTATCGGGTATTAGTCATATTTTGTTTATTATTATAGAGTGTAATTGGTATAACTGAATTCCATGAAAGTTTGGATCTTATTTGCTATTCCATGCTTCAAATTTGGTATGATGGATAAAAGTCCATGGTTTTAATTCCATGCATTTGTATTTGGTATAATTAGATTTTGTGGGTCTTAATCCATTATTCATTGAGTTTGGAATGAAAGAAAAAGAAAAAGATTGTTCATTTCAATTCTATACATTTGCTCACCCCAACAATTAACAAAAAAATTCACCTTACAAATGAACTCACATGAGTATTCATTTAACCTTTTAATGTGATTCATTTAATTTCCAAATGAACTCAGTTTAAAATTCATTAATAAATGAATTCTTCTTTTATGTTATCCCAAAACTCGTCAACATGTGCATATGATGCAAAAAACATGTGGCTGAAAGGTATGATGTTTTTTATTTTTTTTAGGGGGGGTGGTGTAGGTAATGGTATTGAATTTTTTCTCTAACACAAGTTTGATTGTCTAGTTACGTCGGAATGCATCCTGTTAAGATTGTTAAGACTTATGATGATTGATGAAGCACTGAATGCTTTGTACTCTGCTGTGAAATAGGAATAACTGGGAAGACGGTAACCCTGCCTCCTGGGGAACCAGTCCACTGTATCAGGTTAGGAGTCATTGTACAGTTTGGCTGAAGCAACGGTAAAAATATATTCTTTCTTTATATCTGAATATGAAAGAACTTTATTCTGTCCTTTTCCAGCCAGGAGGTCCTCAGACGTTTGAAGCACCAATCCCTGGCTCAGGTTGGGTTAGCCCTCCTAGTGGCAATTATAGTGAAGCTGGAACACCCAGAGATAGCAGTTCTGCTTGTGGTAGTAAATTCTATTCTTGAAAAGCTAAATTTCACTTTGATAGTTTAGTCTCTTGTGCAGTTGAGACACATTTAACTGATATTGTTGCTTAGAAAGGGGAAAAAAAAACTGTTTATTTTTTATCTCCTCCTTTATGATAAACTGATGTGGAGTTTTTTTATTATTATTAATAGTAGTAGTAGTGCTACTACTGCTACCGATTCTGACTTGTAATTTTACATTATTACTTTTGTTGATTTGGAATTTTACATCATTAATATTTAAATTATCTGGGAATTTCTATCTTTTAAAAAAATATTTTTCATAAACTAAAACGCATATGATTTAATTGGAAAAATGATTTCATTTGTCTATTTAAATCAAATTTTACCTCATGAATTTTAAAAGAAGTAGATTATTTATGTTTACCTTTTGTTTTAACCTCTTTTTTAATGGCAACCAGTTGCAGCCAATGCTCCAAGCCCTTTCTTGCCATCAACTCCTGGGGATCTGCCAATGACACCAAGCTTGGCATCCCATCTTCCTGGAACAACTGGGGGGCAGCCTATGACACCTGGAACTGGCGGTCTTGATGTTATGTCTCCAGTAATAGGTGCTTCTTCAGGTTCCTTAACTTTGCTCTCTCAAACTAAATAGTAAATGTTCTTTATTTAAGTCGTGGCCTAACACAACATGGGTAATTGAAACGCCATGTAGAATAATTAATTTGAATGTGGTTTTTGGTGGAGTTGATAAGTCTTGTATAATCAGTTTCCTGAATAGTTATGTTTTTATAAAGCCATATTTAAAACTTGTTGGATCAGCTATACTGAGTTCTTGGAGTTCACCTTATTCCAGCTTTTTCTGATGTTTCAATTTGATGCAGGTACAGAAAATGAGGGACCGTGGTTCATGCCAGATGTTTTGGTTAATGTGCATCGGTCAGGACAGGAAACTGTGGGAGTTATCCTAGAGGTGTTACCGGTATGTTTCTTTTTCAAGTTGTTGCCATTGAATATTTTGCTCCCGTCTGCATCTTTCTGTATATTATCAAACCATAGATTCATGGATGCATATCAAACTAAACTGTGGGAGTTATTCTGGGTTCTTTGCTTTTAGTTTCTTAAGCTCGTGTAAAATGGTATATTTTATTTTAGATGTAGATATGTTTTGTGAGAGGTGATTACATCATTATAAATGGAAGTAGCTTCTTGAAGTGGATCAGTCTTTGAAAATTGGTGTTCCATGTTCTAGGATGGCTCCTGCAAGTTGGCCCTGGGGTCAAGTGGCAACGGGGAAACAGTAATAGCCCTGCCTAATGAAGTCAATGTAACACAACCAAGAAAAAATGACAAGATCAAGGTCATGACCGGTTCCCTACGTGGTGCTACTGGCAAGTTAATTGGTGTAGATGGTACTGATGGAATTGTAAGGATAGATGACAATCTTGAGGTCAAGATATTGGATTTGGTTACATTAGGAAAACTACCTTGATAACCATTGTGGCTGTTTAGCACTGAAAGGAATTATGGTTATGCCAGTTGGGTGTCTCTTTTACTCTCTAATTAAATTTATGAAATTTATCTTATTTGATATGTCAGATGTTCAGTGGTGAATGAGCAACATGAAAGTTCCATTGGGCACTATTTTAAATTCTTGAAAATTAAAATAGGAAATCTTTCTTTTTAATTTCAAAAATTGTAGAATCCTGTTGTTTGACTGTGCTTTTTGCAAAAATTAAAAACTCTCAAGCTAAAAGTTTCCTTTATTAGTTTTTGCATTTTTTCTTTAAATCAAAATAAAAACTGTATCATTGACGTTGTGTGCTTGAGTTTTCCTTTCTACGTTGGTTCATATCCTTTTATCTTGATTTATTTATTATTTATTTATAATTTGTTATTTTAATTTTTCAATGAAAATTATTTGTTTTATAATTTGTCCAGCCTTGTAGTAATTCGTATTTATAGTGTAAAATGAATGAACTGTACTTTGCATCATCTAAATGTAATTTATATTGTGTTTTACGTTAAAAAGAATGAAAAACTATTACCAAACATGTTTATTTTTTTGTTTATTTTTGAAAGGTTTAAACTCCATTTTGGTCCCTGAATTATTGTAATGATCCTAATTTGATCCTTAAACTAAAAAAATCTCTGATTTGGTATCTACTATTTATCATTTTAGCCATGATTTGGTTCTTCTGTTAAATATCCACTTATGTGTCCCGCTACTTGACGGGAAAAGGATGACATGTAAAAGTATTTTGACACATAGGATATATACAACATGGCAAAAATAATGAGATAGTAAGAAAAAACCTTAAAATTTTTCCTTTTCTTTTTTTTTTTTTTCTTCCTTTTGTTTTTCCTTTTTGCCTTTCTTCTTCCTCTCCCTTTTGTTTCACCTTCTACAAACCCTAACACCTTCTAATATTAAATCCAAGGTTAACACAACAAATCAACAGATTGAACTCAACAAATCCATTAGCCCAATAGCTGTTGGGTTCAAAACGGAACTCAACACATGTTGGGTTCAAAATCGAACCTAACACCTACAGCAATATGAGAATAACACAACAGATCAACAGATATAACTCAACAAATCCATCGACTCGATGACTAGTGGGTTCGAAATAGAACCCAGCGCTTGCTGGGTTCAATCACTTGCTGGGTTTGATTTCGAATCTAACACCTGCAAGAACCCAAAGGTTGTTGGGTTCAAAATTGAACCCAACGGCTGCTAGGTTCCAAATTGAACCCAACAACTACTAGGTTCCATTGACCCAGCAGCTGCTGGGTTTGAAATGGAACCCAATAGTTGCTAGGCTTGAAATCGACCCCAACAGTTGCTGGGTTTGCAGAAGGCACAAAGGAAAGGAAGATGAAAGAGAAAGGGAAAAAAGGAGAGAGAATTGGGGTTCACTAAGTTTGAAAATGGAACCCAGTGGCTGCTAGGTTCAAAATCAAACTCAGCACCTACTGGGTTCCGTCGACCAAGCAACTACTAGGTTTGAAATGGAACCCAACAACTGCTCGGTTCGAAATCGACCCCAACGGCTATTGGGTTTGCAAAAAGCACAAAGGAAAGGAAGA
>BPVZ01000112.1:704679-722772 GCA_020521535.1 Rubroshorea leprosula
TGGGAAACCACAGCTCGGATTTCAGTCAGTGTGGGTCGACCAATGACGACATTGAATGAGGATGCCATCTTGACTACCAAAAACCTGACTGACGGGGTCACATAACTTCGGCCTCTGCCAAATGCAACATTCATAGTGAGGACTCCTTCAACTGGAACTGGTTGGTTGTTAAATCCGTAAATGGGACCATCATACCGCTGCAACAGAGCCGGATCTATTCCAAGACTTTCAAAACAATGGAAGTACATGATGTCTGGTGCACTCCCGGTGTCAACAAGGACTCGCTGCACTTCACAATTGTTGATCGTGACGGAAGTAACTAGAGGATCATTGTGAGGTGTGACAACTGTTTAGAGATCAGCAGATGTGAAGGTGATGGGTTGATTCTTCCACTCAGCCTCGTCAAATTTGCGCTTCTGACTCCGGTTCTGGTGCTTAACCTCTCTAACGTACAACTTTCTCTGCTTAGAGCTCAATCCACCTGCTTCCAGACCTCCCGTAATCATATGTGTGACTCTAGCTGGTGATGGGAGTGGTGGTGGGGCCTGCTGATATCCCACACCTTGCCTGTTTGGGGGGTTGCGGATTCCTTGATGCTGTGTCCCTTGTTCCCTGACGAATCGAGGCTGTTCCACTCTTTGGATGTACTCATTCAGCATCCCTTTCTGCGCCAGGCTTTCCAGTTCGGACCTCAGACTATTGCATTGCTATGTTGTATGACCGTGATCTTGATGAAAGTCACAATACCGTGTATGGTCTCTGGTAGCAGCAGCAGTTCTCATTGGACCCGGACGTCGTAAGTCCATTTTATTCTTAATCTGCATGAAGATTTGTGACCTTGGTAAATTAAAAGGAGTCCAATTAACTGGAGGTTTACCTACAGGTTGTTGCGGAGGTGCTGGGTTCGGCCTTCCGAATCTCAGGGTCGACATCGATCCTCGGTTCTGCGATGTCTTCATCCGTTTCCTGTTCGGATTCTCCTCTCGCCAGTCTGGGTGTTGATTCTTGGCAGGGGTGACGTTCTGCGACAGGGCATATTCCTCAGCAGTTATGAATTTCAATGATCTATCATTTACCTCACTGAAGGTGGTGGCGAGATGTTTGAGCAGACTTTCTCTGAATCTTTCATGGCCGAGACCCAAGATCACAGCTGTAATGCCCACTGCTTGGTCGAAAGAGTTAACCTCTAGCACTGCATCATTGAATCTGCTCATAAAATTCTTCAAAGACTCTCCGCCCCTTTGCTTAACCCGCATCAGCTCGGAAGTGGTTTTCCTGATCAACCTTCTACTGGAAAACTTTGTGGCAAAAGCGGATGCCAGTTCTGTGTATGAGTTGATTGATCTCGGAGGCAGACTGTAGTACCAGGTTCGAGCGTTACCTAGGAGAGTAAAGGGGAAGATTTTGCACATCAATGCATCAGAAGCGTTCTGGGCCTGCATGCAAGAGTAGAAAGCATGTAGATGATCATCGGGGTCCTTCGTCCCATCATAAGTTTCAAGCTGTGGTATTCTGAAGCCAACGGGGTAGGGTTCCAATATAATATTGGTGTTGAGAGGGTGAGGTACGGAGTCAGCAGCAGGGTGTGGAGGTGGAATACCTCGCTGTTCGACCACTAGCTTTTCTAAGCTGTCTAAACGCCGAGCGACATCATCACGAGGGGGTTGCATAACCGGCGCGATGTGAGATTGGCCCTGAGATTCACTAACAGCGGGAGCATCTTGAACTGGTCCAGGATTTTGTGGTGGGGCCGGGGGTTGTGGTGGGGCAGGATTAAGTAGATTGATGAGTGGATCACCAGGATTGTTCCGGGCTAACAGCTGAGCCAGCACTTGCTGAAAGACACCAAACTGCTATTGCATGGCAGCGAGCTGAGTTGCAACTACGTCTTGGTTAGCAGTAGAGGCTGAGTGGCTAACCGAATTGTGTGGTTGATTTTCATCTTCTCCTTCTGCATGATCAACAGGAGGGAATGTATTTGGGATTGGGGGTGGAGGATGAGGTGGAAGGTTGCTGGGGACCTGACCTCGTCCAAGAGGCTGAGACGAGTTTCCCCCTCGGGCTGACCTAGTTTTAACCATGATAAGAGCAACAAAGAAGCCTTTAGTTCAGTTTCCCACAGACGGCGCCAAAATGTAACTGCATCAAACCGGAAGCCCTTCTTCAGTCCGTATCTGCACTCCGGATTGACCTGCAAAGCCCCGAGATGGATCTCGGGGTAGACACTCCGATGCTTAAGTCAGTAATAATCAGGGCTACCTGTAAAGCGAAGGAACAAGAAGTTTAAGGTTGGTTTTTCCATCACCTTTTGGCGTGGCCCTTAAGAGGTATTTATATGTTTTGATGCAGAATCCACGCGGTACGCCAATCAAGATGCCAAGCAAGATATCCGGAATCCGATGTGTATCTCCAGGCAGTTAGTTCGAGACTGGGAGATTGAGCTAAGCAAAATATCCGGGATTTGATATGTATCTCCCAGCAGTTATTTCGGGACCGGGAGATTGGGATATGTCTAGATACAAGGATGCCCATCGTAACTGCCATGTAGCTATTCTAGCAGGAAGCTCTGGACTTACCCTTACAATTGTCTCTAGCTTTTGCCAGTTCGTTACCACCAAACCATAAAGTCCAAGTTCTTTCAACAATCAAAGTTCTTGAATTAATTATCTATTCAGTTGTTGTTACAACAAAAAGTTATGGACAATTATTTATAAACTCTTTAATTTAATTTATTTTTATAACATAATCATTAAAAAATTATTATTTTTAAATTTAAAGTAAAATAAAAAAAAACCTAAAATTTTTTATTTTAATTGCTAAATCAATGTATGTTAACAAGTATATTAAATCAAATAGTGTATCAATCATTTTTCAAAAATTATATATGGTCTCATTGGGGAAAGCAATTCATCCATATTACATTCAAGCATTAATCTCCCGACATGAACTGTATATTTAGTAGACTTACATCTTTCAAATTTTTCTTGCAGTTAAATTAAGTTAATTAATAATTTTCATGAGAAGTTGCTTTACTTTTGATTAATGGAACAAAGATATTCGATCCAAATCCTTTTGTGCATACATGAATTTCCATCAACATCATGGTGATATAACAAGGAATAAGCTGACTTCATGTAGAATAAATTCCTGATTTAATCACGTTTACCAAATTTAGAATAGCAAATGGACGTGCAGATGGAAAAAGCATATGGATACAGGGCACGAGATTGATGAAAGGAGGCACTGCTAGCTAGGCCTTGAGTTATCATCGTAACTAACACAAGAGAGTAGCACCTCATTTAACCCCTGCACAGAACAAAAGCCTTTACTGCAGTAACCAAACTAAAGCACTCATCCGGTCGTTCTCTTTAACAAAGCATACTTAATTTTACTTGAGAAATTCTTCATACGCCCCTTGGGATTATAAAAAGGGGCAGAACTACTTGTCCAGAACCCCCCACACTTGCCCCTATACCCTAACATAAGTTTTTCTGCTGTGTCTTGATCCGTTTTCTTCTCTCTATTTTCTATTCATCACTACTTTCCAGTCCACTAACTCACCAACATGTCTTACACTACAGTTGTTTCTCTCCTACTGGGAAAAGGCTACGAACTAAAACAAGTCTTAGAAAAATTTAAGGACAGGATCCAAGGCTTTGACAATATCGAGCTACGGACAGATGAAAATGCCATCTCGTTTCGTGTTCACTACCGCCAGAGTCTGATGGCCGAACTAAGTTTGAGTTTAACTTCCAACATGAGTTGTTTTACTGGTCCGCACTCATTTCATCTTGGACCCCATGGTCTAGATGAAGTTTTTCGAATGGTAGATGGGTTGAATCCAGAAAGCCTGCTTTTGATCCAAATCCTTCGAGATCAAAATATGAACCACTGTCTGAAAATGGGTAAATATCTTTCTCTACAACTATCATATATATTTTTAGTGCAACTGTCCTGAGAGTGTTTCATATGTGTTATCTCTGTTAATTAATATCTTTTTTCTTCTGTTCTTTCGTCTACACCAGACAAAGAATACGTTGATTGCTCTATTGTTGGACGTTTTGATGATAAAATGTTACCAATGCAATTGGTGGGGTTCGGGTATGAATTTGGACATCAGTCAGCCACTCATCTGACACGGTTTTATGATGCTAATGTGGAGATGCCTACAAAGGAACTTC
Organism: Rubroshorea leprosula; assembly: GCA_020521535.1. Classification (NCBI taxonomy): domain Eukaryota; kingdom Viridiplantae; phylum Streptophyta; class Magnoliopsida; order Malvales; family Dipterocarpaceae; genus Rubroshorea; species Rubroshorea leprosula. The sequence continues at coordinate 708,861 of BPVZ01000112.1, forward strand.
TGGAATCCCTCAAACAATTTAGAAACAAGAATGATAGTGCTGTTCAAGGGGAGAATGATGACGAAGGTGATAATCAAGGACTATTTACTGAACTTCAGTACAACATATATATATACACACATAGCTAGGTTCTTCACTGTTTTTTAATACTGATGATCTTTTGATCATTTGTTTTCTTTTTTTCCTTTTTTTTTTTTTTGCAGATGATGGTGGTGATGATAATGATGATGGTAAATATAACAAGGAATTAAAGATAGCTTCTTTCACTGATTTATTATTCTTTCATTTTGTTTTCTTTAATTAACTATTTTGCAGATGCTGAAAAATTGTTAATGATGGATATTGACAAGAAAAGAGTGAGGCTGAGGATAGGAAACAAAGAACCAATCATTATTGAGGGAGTATGTGAAGCTGAATTTGACGATCTTCTTTTTGCACTCTAGGTTTTTACTCTTTTTTTTTTTTTTTTGTTTAATCGACCTTATTTTCATATGTGTAGAGTGATCACCGGAATATGACAATTAATGTTCGTGAATCAGTTCGCGATCTCAACAAACTGTATAAAGCTGTGTTCAGTACTCCTATCCTTGAGGAATGGCTAGACATGGCTGAGTATTTTGGTGCTGAATTTGTGACCATTTGTGTGGACAACAGTAGGACTCAGATGCTGACCTTCGGTGTCTATGAAATCTATGAAGTGTGTTTTTACGGGGCTGGAGTACTCTAGCAGTCTAGCTGCTTCATCTTCTGATCAATTGTGAACTCTCTAATTACTCTGTGGTTGTTTTTCTTACATTTTATGGTACTTTTTTAAGTATGTAATGCTGAATTGTTAGAGTAATCTGAAACAGTGATGTACCTCTCTGTTTTGTTATCTTATTTACATAAAGGAGGTCAATCAACTAAATTAGAATGTTCAAAGCTAATTAATTAAGGTCATTTATCTCATATTAAAAACTATATATATATATTTTTTAATTTTGAGTTGTACAATAAAAGACAATTATTTCTTATCTTTAATTTAATCTACCCCACTTATATATTATATAATTTAAAATTAAGATCTCTTACTTAATCATTATACCTTTGTATTACGTATTTTTGTTTTATTTTTTATTTTTTATTTTTTAAATGGATTAAAGATTATAATAATCAATTAAAATGAAAGAGTATGAGATTAGTAATTGTAAGTATGGCACTAACACCACGCATTGGAGACTCAGACAACCTTAGGGAGGTTTTTTTTTTTATAATATTTACTATTAAGGAGACAACCTTAGGGAGGTTGTTAAGAAAAATTTTAAGAGTACGCCACATGGATATATTGCATTTAAGGATATTAATTAATTTCTCTAAATGTTAGCTTTAAAACTTAAATCCTAAACTTGATTTATAAGACGATATTTATTTATCAATAGATCCAATCCTTAGGATTAAAAGGATTATGATTAAATTGTCTAGTATCTTATTTTCCTAGCTAGTCTAGATCATTTTTATGTAAATTTGTCCCTGAAAACAAAAAAATAAACCTCTATTAGTGCAATGGAAGAAGATTTTAACATTATTATTAGTCTCACATTATCAATTTTTAACATCATTAATATGTCCTCTATCATATTCAGTTAGGAAAAATGATTTATGAACATTTTTTTGTATTATTTTCTTATACAATTTTATATGATATTTAAATTATTAGTTTTTTTTATTTATTTAGGATTTCTAATATTGAATGCATCCACTTATTTAATATCATGTAAAAATTATATAAAAAAATATAAAACAATTGTTATTATATTATCACCCTTCAATTATTCAATAAAAACGGATGATGAATAGAAAGACCATAATTGATTTGTTTTTCCAAATCAAGGGATTTTTTTTTATTAGTTTGCATATATGTATAGTGATGAGTATTTTCAACGTTTTTTCTTATTTTTTACATTAAGCTTTTTAAAATTTTTTATGTGAAAGGTGTAATAGAAATATTTAGATAGATTTTAAATTGCCCTTTTAGTGAAGACCAAATATAAAGTTGCCCTTTTAATAATGGCTATAGAAACTGAGCTGAAAAAATAATGGGCTTTGGGGTCATTTAAGCCCAAACCATCGACCTTGGACGGCTCGATCCTTACGCTTCTCTTCCAAGTTTTCCTACATATTCGTAACGGACAAGAAAGCAGAAAAGGAAAGTCGGCGGCGGGAAAGGAAAGTCGGCGGTCAATCCTGAGAGGAAATATGCAAGGATCTCCGAACGTTTCCGATGCCTCTTCCGGTACTATTTAATTTCCAACTCTCTTTATAAACCAGCATTGAATGTTGGATTTCTTTAGGGCAAAATTTCCTGGAATAGTACTTCAGATTGTGTTTTCTAGTTCCAAACTCTGTGCAAGCAAAATTTCTTTAGCAGCGGGTTTTGATTTTGGGTTTTTGCTCTAATCAATGGAAATTGTGTAATATTGAAGCAGAGGAAGGTTCGGTTAAGTCGGACGTTGATTTCCAGTCTGACGAGCCTGATAGCCCACAAAAACTGAGGAAAATCTCTTTTGGAGACATGGCTGAGCTTGGTGAAGATGATGATGACGATATTAGGCCCGGAATGGAGCCTTTGTTTTGGCAGCTTTGTGCTCAAGAGCAGAAAACGTGGATTGATGAGAATTATATTGCTGATTCTGATTCTGCTTTGAACGCCGATGCATTCTTGGACGAAGTTAATGAAAACATAGATGAAAGTGCTGAAGCTCCACAGGAGCTAACTCTTCCGTTGTTATCATATCAAAAACAGTGGTTGGGTTGGGCTCTGAGACAGGAATTGTCTGCAATTAAAGGAGGCATACTTGCGGATGAGAGCGGAATGGGGAAGACTCTGCAGGCAATTGCTCTTGTTCTTGTGAAGAGAGACGATGAATCTTCCCTGCAACCTACTTCATCAAAAAATGTGGTTAAAAGTACACTAGTGATTTGTCCTTTGATTGCTGTGGATAAGTGGGTAAGGGAGATTCATAAGTCTACTTTAAGGGGAACTGTAAAACTTCTTGTTTACACTAGGAACGCCAGTATTGAAATTGAAGAGCTGTCGGATTATGATTTTGTCATAACCACATATTCTGTTTTAGAGTCAGAATATAGGGAGATGGTAAGATCATCAATGCCAAATGTTGGAAGAATAGCTTCAAAGCTTAGTGTGAAAGAAAATCGAGAAAAATTACTTTACTCTGTGAAGTGGAAACGAGTCATCTTGGATAAGGTGAGTTGAATGTCTCTAACATATGGGGTATATTGTCTCTTTTCGTGACTTTTTTCCTTAGCTTGGATCCTGCATCTGGTATTAGGATTATCCTCAAGTTCTTTATCTTGGTTTAGGTAAAGAACACCAAAACAGCTGCTATTAAACTTGGCTGTGTTTATTTTTCTCTTGATTTTTCTATACTTGTTTGCACTTAAATGTTTATAGTTGACAACACCATCCTCTTTTTTCAATGCATAGGCTCATTTTGTGAAAGATACGGCAAGGGCTCTTATGTCTTTGGAGTCCTCTTATAAATGGGTTCTCAGTGGTGATACGCTTCACAACCGTATTAGAGAGCTTTACTCTATAGTGAGTACCATAATTAAATGTCAGTCCATTAAAAGTGATCTATTTTCTGGTAACGTTCTCCTTTCATGCTTATTTATTTAAGCTTTCATTTTCACAGGTTCAGTTCCTGCAAATAGTTCCATACTCCTATTTTTTCTGCAGAGATTGCAACTGCAGAATTCTTTATCATAGGTAAATCTTAGATGCAAGGTTGTTCACCCAAGCAATTAATTTAGTTGGTACTTTTTCTGCCTGTCATATGGTCGGTGTATGATATGGTTGATCGAATTAGGTACACTTAACATTTAAGTATATGTTGTCATTGTGTCATTCTAATGCTTTCTGATTAGAAACTGAAGAGTGTTTCTGTTTTCTATTTGCCTTTATTTTTATTTCAATTCCCTTGGTTTTGGCTAATAACCTTTGAATAATAATCCAAAAAATGCTCCTAAACATGTATTGCGTTTTTAATTTTTCAGTTATATAAGAACTTCTACGTGTAGCCTGTTTTATGGTTATTGATATCTCTTTATATGGGTGATAAATCGTTATTTTCTTAGAAATCTCAGGGTACTTTATATGCTTTTTTCTATCATATTTGATGTTACATTTAGATCTTTTATAGGTTCGTATGGAAGCATAAATGTCTTTATGTGACCCTTTGATTCACCAAGTGTGTTTGGTTGTTAACTACTTTTTGTGAACATAACTTCATCTACAGTTCATCAGACCATTGTTTACACTGCAAGCACGCTTCTGCGAGGCACTTTTGTTGGTGGGATAGGGTGAGTTGGGCAACTATTACCTTGTTTTTCATTGTTTAGTTTATGGGAAAATTAATCCTGAGGATTATTTCATTAACGTCTTAAAAATTTTTATTCTGTTCAGCATGTGGCAACCCCATTGGAAGACAACAATGGTGCTTTTGATAATAGAAAGAGAGTCATGATATTGCTGAAGCACAAAATTTTGAAAGAGACTCTTTTACGACGTAGAAAGAAGGGCTTGGCAGCGAAAGATCTTTCTCTTCCTCCTGTTGAGGTAAGGTTGGTTGATGGTATGGTAGTTATTCTCAATCTGCCTTATATCCCTCTGTACTTATTACTCAATGACCTCTTTCTGCAGATTTCGTTGAGGCCAGTCACTCTGGATCAGGATGAAGAAAACTATTATGAATCTTTGTCCAATGAATGTCGGGAAAAATTTTATGAGTAAGTTGACTTTCATTTTTTTTTGGGTTATGACTTATGATGACTGTTCTTTCTGAAAATTGTTTGTTGGTTGTCTTAATGATTAGAACTTTGGGGTGATTGGTAAACCATTTATTGGATACTTATTTTGGATGGATGTGCATCTTATTTAAGGGTTGGAATGTTCCTTATGTAGCACCTTTTCTTTTTTTTTTTTCTCGATCTTTTTGTTAGACATGGAACTGTCATTTTACCCCATTGAGGTTATTCACCATTTCCATTTTACTTCTTACTTGCACAATGAAAAATGAGTCCAATTAATTTTATATTTTTTGGTACAAGGGGCAGATACTTAACAAACTAATCACTGAAATGGGTCCAATCATGTATTATGCTTTCATGCTTTAATTTCTTAGTCTGTAATAGGAATCCAGCAATCTCATAGTTCTGTGCTTCTTTATTCTCTTTTGCAGATGTGATGAAATTTATTTTGAGAAGATTATATATGTTCACAGATTTGGTATTATTAAACGATTGCTAAAGGTGAAGAATTATTCTTGTGTGATTGGTTGCTTGTTACTCTTACTAGTACACTGTTTTTTATCATTTATTTCCTTCGAATATTTTATGTAGCTTAATGTATATATTATCTATAAATAACTTAAAGTACATATTATGTCTACCCATACCTCTCTTATTTCTTGTGTAAAACTGCAGGCGGTCAGTCACTGTTGCCTCGTGGATTATTCTGATAGTGCTGTGCAGAGACTGGACAGACAAGAATGTTGTCATATTTGCCATGAATCAGCAGAAGATCGTGTGGTCAGTTATCCATTTTATTTTATTTGTCTCATGAAGTACCTCAAAGTTGTTCGATAATCTGAACATTTCTAGTCATTTGTTTTGAGAAGCTCTTTACTAAAAGTATCTACTTGTTGAGGATAAAGTACTTACTTGAATTCATTCCAAGACCGTAACACTAATGGCCTCTTTAGCTGAGTGAGTCTATTGGATTTCATCAAATTAAGTGAGAATTTCTCTTAGAGTTGAGAATTTTCCTATTTTTAGTTTCAGAATTACTTTTTCCTCTATCTGTGAAGCTCCCGTCTCTAGTATCGTTAGTTGATCCCACTGTTTCAGGTTACCTCATGCAAGCATGTTTTCTGCAAGGCATGCTTGCTGGAATATACAGACTTTTTGGGAGAAGTGATATGCCCAGTGTGCCATGAAGTCTTCATTGTTGATCTCAAAGCCTCAAATGCTGGAGATGAGACTAGCCACTCACAAAGTCTTATAGAGAGATTACAAATCGAAGATGTAAAGACAAGCACCAAAATTGAAGCCTTGGTCAGTCAAATACCATTAGTTTTTTACTCTCCATTTTTTTTTTTTTGTAGATTTTGGAAGGATTTTAATGTTGACAGGACCTTGCCAATGCTTGACCGAAAATGGTTATACCTTTCCTCTGTAATCATTGCTAAGAATGTTTTGTTATATGAATCCGTATTTTCTGATCTGTGCATATCTTATTTGAGTTCTGAATTTTGAACCATTTTACATTCTTTTAGAGGGATGAAATCAGTCGCATGGAAGATTCTGCCAAAGGAATTGTTTTCAGCCATTTCCCACCATTCTTGGATCTCATTGAGTACTTCCTCCAAAAGGTAAGGAATACAATATCTTGTAGTTTCCTCTTGCATACGAAGTTGCATGTTGTATATTGTAATATGATGGATGTTTTGGTTTTTTTGCTTTTCAGTATAATGTAAAATGTGTTCAATTGAAAGGAAGCATGTCTGTTACTGCACAAGATGTCACGATGAAAAAATTTTCAGAGGATTCAGATTGCAAGATTCTTCTCATGAGCTTGAAAGATGGAGGGCTTGCTCTTAATCTCACAGCTGCATCATATGTAAGTAATGTGTCATACTCCCAACTGTGAATTTCTGTTATTGTAATGCTAAATAATAGTTTCATGGACTGGGAGCGTATTTAGGTTTTCTTCATGGATCCTTGGTGGAACAATGGTCTGGAGAAGCAAGCTCAAGATATGGTTCATCAAATAGGGCAGGTTAACCCAGTCAGGTATTGTGCTTCTATCTAGCTAATTGCTGGGTTTACTGGTCCAAGAATATGTAGTGCTATGTTATTCTCTCGTTTACCCTCCCCTGGTAAAGTGCTGATACTTTGTTATAGGATTGTGAGATTCTTTACTCAGAACACAATTGAGCAGAGGATTTTGACACTGCAAGAGAAGATGGGAATAACTTTTAGAGGGTATTTTCTTCCAGACTTTACATTTATATATGTAATGTTGCGAATTTGGACTAATTTGTGTGTAGATCCCATGAATCATGCCACTTGAATCTGCTTCTTCCATTGCTATATATAGGACTGGAGGCAACTTTGCAGAGGTTATAAGCAGATTGTCAGAGAAAGAGATGGAATTTTTGTTCGAGAAGTAAAACAGGATTTCGGATTTGTTTTAATCCTCACCTTTTGTGTTTTAGAGAAGTTAAAATGAAAAAACGAAGTTGTATTTGACTTTGGAAGTTTTCAAAATAACTAACATTTCATTCCCGGTTGGTTGTTCCAAATGATCTCCTGATCATTTTTAGAGGTGGTTCAGGTGGAGTCTTGTTGGCTGAAAAATGTTACTGCATTTATAGATGTTGTTGCTCTTTCTGGCGTCTGTACTCCTCATTTTTCCTTTCGGCTTTGTTTGGGACTTGGAGCTTGGGCCTGCCAAAGAAGGAATTCAGCCCAATGGGACCGCACTTCAAAAAATTAAACTCAAATCACGAGTCTGGAAATGCTGGCCCAACCTTTTCGAGGTTAACCTGATGGATGGATGAGTATTGTTTATTTGCTGCTTGCACTGTTGACAAGTTTTCAATTTCTAGGGTGCTCGAGAATGTCGAGAATAGTAATAATAACTTAAGTAATTTAGTGATAATTTTTTTTTTTGAAAATGAGAGATTTTAAAATCGAGTCTATGATATTTGGCTGAGATGGGATAAAAAATAAACAATAATTATTTTTTATTGTACAATTAAGATAAATATATATATATATATATATATATATTAAGAATGTTGTTCTTCATTCTATTATGCGCCTAAAAATGTCAGGGTAATTAAAGTTAGAAAACACAAAACTCTACAAATGAAAATTTTGTGCATTACTAATTTATTACAGGCATTTTTATCTTTTTCTCCCCCCAAACTAATAATGTTTTATTTTTTTTAGTTAAAAAACTAAGTGAACGGTACAAAACTTTTCTGAATAATCTGACCGTTAGTACAAATTTTATGAGATTTGTGAGAATTTTATTCTAACAAAAATGTTTGGCTAGGAAGCTATAGTTTAAACACACCAATTCATTCAAAATTTTTTAGAAGATCATCTGCCTTGTACGACATATTTACTAAGCTAGTCCACATTTTCGGCCTAAATGTTGAAACCATGGTATAAAGTCAGTAATTCATAACATCTGCATAAATTCAGCAGGTTGTACCAAATTGCAACAGGCCATCCTATATTATTTTCTTTCTAATTTGTATAGTTAGGAAGATGACATAAAAAGAGATCAACTGAGCCACCAATTAGGAAAGTAACAGCCCACAAACAAGACACAAGAATTCCAACCTCCATAACAAGTCAATGTCCCCAAGTGGAGCTTACAAGAATAAAATTTCATATGCCCACACGCAAAATTGGTTATTTTCTGATGTAACAATCAAAAAAGTATAGCCAACTTGAATTGAGGAATAATGATAAGAACAAAAACCCTACCGGAAAATCCGTTTTGCTTTCCCAACAGAATGTCTAAATTTAGAAAATGCCCTCAATCTTCTTCTCCCTTACAGGACAAAACCCCGAACCGCCATGGCAAAACTCAATTATGTTTTCATGTATATCAAAACAATGAAAAAGACAAACCCTCAGGCTTCATCAATATCATCATGCATACATGATTAGTTTAGGGATTAATATAGGGGTTTTAGAAGTTCAACGTGTGAGTATAAAACAAAACCCCACCTGACAAAAAAGAAGCATAAACATGTGCTAAGCGATGAGCATGGGAGTGATTTTCAAGAGCACGCTTTGGGTAGAATCAAGGAGACAGGACCACTCCCCATAGGACTCACAAATCTTTAAGAGAATGTCTCTTGCATTGGTTAGCTAACAAAGTACAATTAAAAAAACATGAAGACCTCCAAGAAAAGTAAGCTTTTAAAATAAAGTACACAGAACACCACTAAAAAAAATGATTAAAACAAAGCTAAAGTGATAATCACTTTCTAGCCATTGATCTTAATCATAGGTGCCATAATTGCTAAACCTTTTCACTCAGAAAAGGGTGTCACCAAATTTTTCAATGCCTAAGCTATTTCCACCTTTCTTTTTGCTATTCAATTCCGTTATAACTAACTTCATACCTTGATTTTGCTAATTAGATTGTTGGTAGTGGAAGGAGCAAAAAAACAAAAGGTGGAAGTAGAAGTTCCTGAGACTTTTTCTTCTGCTCTTGGATGGTTGGTGTCATGATGATGATGATAATTAGGAAATCTATCATTAGGGATTAGAGAAGATGTAATGATGAAGATTATGATAAGGATTTTGGACTTAGCCTTTTAAAAATAGTTCCTGCTTGGGAGATTAGAAAATGGTTCAGCATGTTAATCATTAATGATGATGACTAAGGATCCATGGTTAGCTAGGGGTGTTTTTTTTTTGAAAATTTGGATCGGTTTTTTCAACTCTGCGGATGGTGGTGTGATTAGGGTTAAAGACTGGAAAATGGGCTTGCATGGGGAGAGAGTGGTTGAATGGTAATGAAGCAAAAGCAAGGTTTGTTGGGGGACAATTCACAGGGTCAAGTTTGGGGCCTAGGCTTTCTAGTGCCTTAACTTGGCACCTGAGAAACTTGAGATAGTTTGCTGCCTCATCAAGCATTGATGCAGTGTCCATCTTGCTCCCACCAGGAATCAGCCTCTGCAAAACCCTAATTCTCTCACTTATCCTCTCCCTCCTTTGCCTAGCAGCAACAGTCTGAGGATCAGTTGATATCCTCACATTCTTCCTCTTTGGCTTCTCCACCACTTCCAAGCCTAAGTTAACAGGCCTAAAAGCTGCTGCTCGGTATATCATCTCCTTCATCTGTGCAATAGCCTCTGGATCAGGTTCCTCAATGGATGAGGACACCGATGAACTTGGCTGCTGGAAGTTGATGTTTGATGAGCTTGGGCGCTTTTCTAATCTGGGTTTCTTCGCTTTTGGTGGATTCACTGGAATCACCCTGAAACCACCTTCTGTGACAGAAGAATCAGTTTGAAGAAGATTGAAGTAACCAGCATTCATGACAACTTTCAGCTCACTTTGATCATTTCTCCTCTTTGAAGAACCAGGTTTCACATACTGATCACAAGAACTCTGGGATACTGTTTCATCAAGCTCATTTACAGGACATCTGAAATCGGTGCTTCTTGCATTTGAGCCATTGTTCTCAGACTCCCCTGATGAAACTGCACCATTGGGGGCAAAATTCCAAAAATTTCTACAATCTGAGAAAATCATGGAAATCCCATCATCTTCAACTGATGTATCATTATTGCTGTTAGTAGCAGAAAGCAGGCAATCAAGGGACTCCAGAGATCCTGTAGCTGAACCACTTGTGATCCCTTTCTGCAAGCTGCTACTGATGACTTGTGATTGAACAGCCACGCCAAAATCAGAGATTGAAGCATTCAACGGGGTTGTACCACAAGGGGAAGAACAATATTCCTGTCTTAAAGCATCTCCCCAGTTGGTAGATTTCATGAGCGTTAAATCTGCTGCTAACCTTACAGCGTCTTGGTGCGGAAATGAATTCAAGTTAACTGAATTTGAATTAACATCAGATGACTGACCCTTTTGAGGCTCTTCAATGGGATTGAAGATATCTTGTGGGGGATCCATCTTGCAACTTGAGTTAGACATTATGAAGCTCTCCTCAATATCATTTCCCTCACTGCTCCACACAGGGAATGAACCAGTAGCAACTTGTGAGTCATCCCATCCCAAGCTTTCCATTGATGAAAATTTTCGATCAAAAGATATCTGGTGAGAGAATATATTGTAAGATGAAATGGTTCCACCAACAAATCCAAGGAAATGAGTTCATGAACCCAAAAAAATAAAAAAGGAAAGCATGCTGAAAGCGAGGGTACTGTTTTGCATTATGAGCAAAGTAAAGGTGATCGAAAACAAAGATATAATTATGAACAGAAATGAGTTAAAGGACATACCAATTCCCCAGATCCAGCTGCCGCTCTGCTGGTAAGCTTGGAATTGATGCCAACAGGCTGAAGAACACTTGCTGCAACTCTTCAACAGAAATAAAAGTTTGTTCAAACCTCATGATAGATATCACCTTCTATGCAATCTGGTACTGGTAATATAACCATCCTCTTTAATTATAGATCATGAAAGCTGTGGTAAGAACAAAAATAACCATTGCTAAAGTCAGTTTTGGCAACTGAGGTTTGTCTTCCAGTGAAACAGTGGCAATCCAAAAGAAACTTAAATAACTACCCAAAAACTCATTCAGGATAGGTTGACACTCCAGAAAAAGCATAACAAGGAATCAAAGATCAGAGTTGCGTTTATAGAGAGGTAAAGAAAGAAGATTTTTATACCTTGAACCTCCATGGAGAAACAGTATTGACACAGTTTTATGTTTAAAACACAAGCATATATAGATATGAAGGACAAATGGTTCAATTTTCTAAGAGAACAAATACTTTTATTAGTACAATTAAAGTGGTTAAATCTTTGAAAAAGGAAGCTGAAATAAAATATGATTTCATCAGCTGGTAGGAGCTGTGATGGATTTGAAAAAGAATAAAAGATAAGGCTTTTTGGTCAGTTTGGTGGGACTGTGATAAGGGTATATTTCAGCAGATGGGGAGCATGCGATAACAGAGAAGCATTTTGAATCCTAACTAATATAATATATTTTTATTTGTTTTAAGTATATTTTTCTCATTTTAGTGGGGAAAGCTCTGACCTCCTTTTTTTCTCATTTTAGTGGGGAAAGCTCTGACCTCCTTTTGGTTTCTCATACTATTCCATGCGCACTGTAGAGTTTCAGTAGAATTGCAGTCAAAGCAAGCATCTTTAACAGCACTATATCTCTTTCTAAAAGTTTTCCATTAATCATAGTTTTAATCATAACCACTATTCCTGTTTTCACTTTCTACCACAGATTCTTTTCCCCTTTTCGTTTTTTTCTTTTCTTTTTCTCTTTTTTTGTTTGTAGAAGATAGATGGTGCTAAACAGCAGACCTAAATCTCTGATTGATCCTGATGGATGGAGTCCTAACTTTTCACCATCTCACCTCAATAGAATTAACATGAGTGGTATATAGTTGTCATTGGTTTGTAAGATCTTGTGTTAGACAACATGGGAAAACTCTCCTGATCTATCCAAAACCAGTTCCCAAATTGTTCAGCTCATTTATAAACTACTTAAACCTTAATATTCACAGAGAGTATATGCAACACAACATCTTACGTTTGCTCATCAGGGGTGCTTTAAAAATAAGTTAATTACATATGTAGGGCAAAGGTGAATGGTGAGAGAACAAATGTGTAAATATTGGATAAAGTGTTAAAACAGGATAATAAATAGAGAAGGATCAGAAGGCACCTTTTCTTAGGATGTGCCATTTTGAAACTAGTGGGAGCAGGCATAGAACATATGAGATGTTGGCAGGCAAGCAATTCCAGTCAGAGAATCAGAGCAGAAGATAGCACAAGCAAGTTGCTAAAAGAATTTTGTCCATTAACATCCTATAGTCTCACTTTATTAGATACAGATAGTTCTACTTGCAAGAGAGATAGAGAGAGAAGGAGGGTATCTGGGTTCTGGGACTTCCCCACATGCACCCCATCATTACAGCTCAGTAAATGGGTTCCCACAGCATTCGCTGATCACATTGTCAACTCTCATGTTTTTCTTCACCAATCTCCAAAATCAAGCAACAACATAAATGAAACATCAGGTTTCTTGTAAAAATCAAATACATCTGAAAATTATTATAAGGAGAAATACAGGAACATATACTTAAATTATAAATAATATGTGCATAATACATGCTGATAGCATAAATATCATGGCAAACAACACTTAATGTTTCTAATAGGAACAGGGAGTTTTTGTCCGTCAGAAAAATTTAAGGCCAAAAGCAGAAATCTTGAGTTGAATGAATAATTAACTCACTAAAATGTTTTGCTGATATGGACCTAAAGGAAGATATTAAGTCAGCAATTAACATGCAATAGGTATTGCAGCAAAAATCAGCATACAAATGAAAACTGAAGAATTTCATATTTGAAGAAATGAAGTAAATCCAAATTCATATAACCACAACAGAGGTGAAAGAGACTCATTTGACTTGTAAGAAAAGAAATTTATTGGGTCTAGACTCTTCAGTGAGTTGGCTCCATGATGATAAAGATAAAATTCAATCTTCAACTCATTCCGATCTGCAAGTATTTATTCATTCACTCACCATAAAGACAAGATTTTGATAGTGAAATTTTCGAACACCTCAACATTTTCTTTAACGGTTTAACCACAAAAATTCTCTTCATCCTAAGGATGTCTTAAACCTCAAATCCTAAATAATGGGTCTTCACGTTTTCCAAAGAAAAATAATGGGTCTTCATCAATAATTCTAAGGCGTGATTGGCATCCGAGGAAGGTTTACGTCATGAATATCTCAATCCTTCTCAGTAAATTGCAAGTGAGAGTGACAATCATCAACGACACAACAAATAATGGGTCTTCATACACCAGTGATGCGGGTTTCATCCAGTTTTCTTGATTTACTAGTACATTCTCCTTAATGGTTACATTTATATGCTTCTACTTATTTACTTATAGTCTACATACAGAAAAGGAAGATAAAAAATGAAAGCATAACAAGAAAAGGTAGAGTAGTTGATGAAACTTGTTATCCACAGAATTAATTAATACCATGAATTCGATAAAAAAATTCATAATGCAATATTGTTTTTACATTGAAATCTTATAATAACAATATATCATTCAATGAGGATATGTATAAAAAGAATCTACCATAATTATTGCTATATTAGA
>BPVZ01000112.1:722872-742427 GCA_020521535.1 Rubroshorea leprosula
CATGAGCATTTATTTTAACTTATTTATTTATTTAGTATTAGGGTGTTTCTATTAATTTTTAAAAATGGTATATTTCTTTTTATTTTTTTTAACAATGTTACAATTTTGGGAGAGGGGGGAATCGAACCGAACCCTCAAGCTTGGGGATGCACTTTACAAGTCAGCTTATGATCGTTGGTCCGTAAGGACCAAGTGCTAAAAATAGTATATTTCAGTTACAATATCACAGTGTAAATGTATTATTATAAAATTTTGTAAATGTATTATTATAAAAGTAATTTTTTTATTTAATATATATTTATATATTTACTCATTTAAGTTTATTTCATATCATATCATTTTTTCACCATTGACCTGTCCGAATAGAAGGAGTTCGGCTTTTTTTAAATAACATCTCGAATTCGAGTTTTGTAAATTGAGAAACAAGCGATGAGAAAACTTCCCTCAAATAGGGTCTGACGCAAATCGATTCCACATTAGTCGGAACATAATGTGGTTACTGGATACCAGGAGGTTAGTACAAAAAAAATATATTATACCATTTTTTTTCTAACAGCGTAAATAACTCAGTGATTATCTCTTTCCGCTAGAAATAAGATGTCAAATTGCATAATATGAAAATATGATGGAATAAAGGATGGGAGATGATTGCCTCCATTACGTAATCAAGATAAAAAAATATATATCATACCATTTTTACTCTAGATATTATTATTTTTCATGACCAATATCACAATATTTTTTATAATTTTTACTCTCAATCAATACTCATTATAATTTAAAACTTATAAAAAAAAATCTTAAATTATTAATAAATCAAGATGTAAATAAAAAATTGCATTGTAATTTTTAAGTTTTTATAAATTTTAAATTATAAAAAATATTTCAAAAAAATAATACATAGAATACAATAAGATTTTACTTTTTTTAATAAAAAAAAAAAGCGTAAGAATATATTCTTAAAATAGATCTCACTCAACGGTAAGCATTAAATCTGGAGCGTTCATGAGTTAGCCAGAGTCCAAAAGTTGGATGGGGAGGGGCCAACCCACTCTCGGCCCCATCTCCATCCTCATCCGGGTGGTCCATCACCCGTTCCCTAGACGTCATAATCCCAATTAATACCGTTCCGATCATCTTCCGCCCTAATTCGGCAATCTTAACCGCTAGCGGGCTGTCGGCTCAGATGACGCCATTCCTCCACCTCCTCGGCTCGATTGGATCGTCGTAATTTGCAGGCCCTACACTTTGACACGGCTTTATTATTAGGAATCACACGTGAACTCCGCGGTCCGACGCATACGTGGGGGTTTGTGATTGGGAAGAAGGTGAAAGGATAGCCGTCGTTCACATGGAGAAATCAGAACGGTGAGGAGCTGGAATTGGGACCATCAAAACTCATTTATATCACCCAATCCTATTCATTCCTCAAATTTAACATTATCCGTTGTGTTTTTAGTTTCTTCTGTGATGTTCATGTTTTCTACTGTTTTTTTTTTTTTTAATAATATTTCCGTTACATTAAAATTTTTATGGTATAAAAAGGCACCGGAGTCTGTAATTTGGGAGTTAGCAAGGGAATTTAATATTTTTAGCTAATTAAGTTTTACCTCTATTGTAAAATTTAAAGTGTATTGAATTTTAGAACACTAACAATAAGTTATTTAGTTTTTTTTTTTAATAATTTAAACATAAAATAGAAATACCTGGCCCTTGAGGCCTAGTGACATAATCACGGTGCATTCCTCCTCCCCCGACAGGGTTCAAAACCTACCCTTGCAAAATATGTTCAAAAAAAAAAAAAACATAAAATAAAAGGTTATATCATTTAATCATCTAAATTAAGGATAAACAAGAAATATTCAGTAAAAATCTTGTAATTCAAGTAGTTACTCACATATTATAAATTATTATTTCATACATCTATTGTGAGATTTGAAACTCATCCTTTCATATTAAAATAAAAAATGTTAAGTACTCTGACTTGCGTAAGATGCGCTAGATATTACTTACAGTGACTTTTTTTATTTTTTCGTAGTTAGTTTAAACATTACATATTAATTTTCAGTTACCTCATGAATTAAGACATTGGGTCATATATGATTTTGTTAGTGAATTCTTCTTTTGTTTTTAAACACCAATCTTAAAAAATGTTCAGTTCTTAAATATCTCCATCATATAATTAGTGAATTCGTCATTTTTATCTTTAAAAAAAGAGATATTGGAACTAAATTAAAAAATTGTTTTTTTTTTTTAAAAAAAGATAAAAATGAAAGAAGGGGATTGTTTTCATTGAAAAAAGTCCTGATCCACCGCCACCAAAAACCAGCACGGTCACATTTCTGAGCAGACCTGGAGGGCCCAGGCAAACGGTTCACACATCGCACTTAGTTGGGAGATGAGATTAGGATAGGCTCAATGGCCCAATCTTATCATGGGGCCACGCCAATCCGACCTCTGTTCTTTTTCATTTACATTGTGGGGGTCAAAAGTTCTACCTAACACATCATCAACTATATGTTACATTTACAAATTTCAACTTTACAACAAATAGGAGCAATGGTTTTTCAATGTGATTAAGAGCAAACACAATCGACGGAGGTCGTTGACATTACTCGGTTCATGCATGTACAGAAGGTCTGTCACATTTAGTTTCTTACCATAGCTCAAATCAACAACCTCAAGGCATGGGAAGGAAGCATTGTGGGGGCTTTATCTCTTCCAAGAAAAGATCGCTATCCACTAATGTGTTTCCTGAACTTGCAATTAGTAGCTCAAATCCTAGAATTTCCAAGCTGGATTTTCAGGGTCATCACTACATTAGACCCACGCGATGACACAAAATTCAATTCTTATTCACCACTTCTTAAGTTGTCGCAACATGTAATAATTTTGAAAACAACTTTGCTGAATGTTAAGCCTCGGGTGCAAGAAGCGCAGGGTGATGCTTCGTGCAAACCTTATTTTGGGCCTAAGTTTCATCGTGGACTGAGCACGGAAGCAATGTAGCCTTCATATTATTTCACCAGCCTTATAAACTCTATATGGGTTTTGGGCCTTAGGGATCACTAGTTTTATCCCTACCCTAAAGTCCCAAACCAAGTCTATATGGGCTAATGTAACATCACTTAATTAACAACATCAATAGAAAGGTCTCGTTGGGTTGGGCGGTGACTGTATCGTTAATTTGTTTGGGGAGAGATAGGATGATGAGATTTAGACAAATATACATAGGGAGACTAAGGAGATTAATAGGGCTGTATTTTTTAAGTGAAATATTATTTTATAATTTAAATTGTACTAAATTATAACATATAAATTTTTAAATAAGAGATATGATGATGAAATTTAAACAAGTATACATAGGGAGACTAATGAGATTAATAGAGTTGTATTTTTTAAATGATATTATTTTATAATTTAAATTATATCAAATTATAAAATATAAATTTTTATATAAAATGTGTTTTTTACGTTTTAGTGTAAGTGATTTACCACTTGATTCTACCTGAAAACAATATCACAAATTAAAAGTTTGGGTCTCCGGTGGTCCATTTTCCCCTTTCCCATTCAATCATCACATCATATTTATCACTTTAAAAAGACTATATAAACCGCACTCCCAATCCATAAATATCCTCTGAAAGTTCTCCAGAAAAGTACTTTTATAATCTTTCAACTTTTCTTGATTTACTTTAATTTTACAATGGGTTATTGCTAATTTAGATATTAAAATGTTTATTTTAAGGTTAAATTTTTAAAATTTTGTAAGTTATTCATATTTTAGATTTCCAGTAAAAGAATTGCTGATTTAATTTATGCAATTACACTTTTTCATTTAAGAATTCTTATTTGACGTATAGAAAAAATTTATTTTATGATTTAAAATAATCTAAATAACAAAATAATAAATTTATTTTAATTTGAAATGGCCTCTAAAGTATATTTATCATTGGATAGTGTTCTAAAGATAATTTTTTATATTATTTTTTTATACAATTTTTATATATCATTAAATAAATAGATGCATTTAATATTATGAATTTTATATAAATTAAAAGAATTAATTATTTTAATAATATATTAAATTATATTAAAAAATAATATAAAAAATTTTAAAATTAATCATTTTAATAATTCATTAAATTATCTCTAAAAATAATATTAAAAAATTACCTTAAAATTGTTTCCCATTTATCACGTCTTATGCATTGAAGCTCTTGTCGGCATTTAAATATCAATAATTTTGTACATCACCGATTAGTGATTACGTACGGTCTTTCTATTTTCTTGTTTTTCTAAAAAAAAAATTAAACAACCACCAGTTAAAGTGCAAAGACCACTTGCACCCCCACTCTCGCTTGAAAGAAAAAAAAAATTCCCCACTCTCGCGCCTAGCGCGTAACAGTTCCATCAAAGTTTCATTAATTATTTTAGAGTCGGTTTCGGTGCTTTTGGTCGGGAAGAGCTTTTTTTTTTTTTTAATCTCTTACTATTTGTTAATCATATTAAATTATAATTAATTTAAAATTAACTTATGTTAGGTCTCATTAGGAGAAATTTTTCTAACATTTATTTCACCATTAATAAGACTTAAAGTTAAGATCTTTTTTAAAAAAAATTGAATTTCTTTCATTTGGATCAATAAATTATTAATTTTGATTGAGAAGAGTTACTTTCTTAGTAAGGTTTTTATTAGTTGGAAAAAAATACAACAAATTAAAAAATGATAAAATATTTTATTAGTTATATTTATAAAAAATTAGTTAAAAATGCTTCTAAAATTATATTATTTTAATTATTTTTTATTAAAAAGGTAAAATATCTTAATTTTTAAAATAAAAATAAAATTATTTTAATTTTTTTAAAATATTTTATTAAAATAATATAATTTTGAGTTTTTTTAATTTAATTTTCTTACCAACAAAATTAAGAAATATTAATCTCTAAAAAATCTTATATAAAAAATTAATAAATTTTATAATTACAATGTGTTCTCATGATTTCTAATTTTTTTATATTTGATAAAAAATTTAAATAGTTAACAATTTTTAAAAAAATTAAATGTACACTTAAAAAAATATATTTGTTTCAACCTTCACTTTACTTGCTTTCCCAACAATTTATACATCACTTTTATTAATGAAATGCTAAAAATAAATGTTTAATCACAAATTTTAAAGTACATATAATTATTACATTAAACTTTACAATTATAATTCTTTTAATGAGTTAATATAGTCTAGTAATATTTTTTTTACTTATAAAAAATTATTTAAATTAATATTTATTAATAAAAAAATTTTAATTTAAAATCAATATAAAAAATTTAAATTTTGTTATATCAAATAATTAATATCTAATATAAAAATTATATATACATTTTTTATTATTTGAAAGTAAGAGATTTGGTAAGATGTGGTTGGATCTAGGAGAAACAAAAAAAAACTCCAAGAGTTTGTGTGGAGAGAGGTTTCGAATTTCGATCTCTCCCAAAAGTAATTTCCATTTTTTTCAATTTTTTTTTTTCCCGAAGCAGGAAAAGTTTTCTGGTGTGTATCCAAATAAGGCCAAACAGTCAATTCTCGAATAAGCCGTGCCACCCACGAGCTCCCTCCGCGCCTGAGAAAAAGCTTTCCGAAGTTCTCGCGCGAGAAAAATAATAACATTTCGCTGATTGCATGGGATCTCTTACGGGATTTTCTCGTTAAAATTTGGCTAGATTTCGAGAAAAAACATGTGGTGATCAAACGTACACACCATCTCTCACATGTTAAAGATGCAATCACTTTCCGCGCTCTTTTCCGTAATGGCCTTTTTCTCCCCGGAACCCAATCGGTGTGTGCCAAGTCAGCTGTGGATCCGGGAGAAGATGGGTCCCCGGTGTCGTGGTAGGATTTTTCTAACTTTGCTGCCCTTGGCCAGTGGAGATGGAGAAGTATTGGAGCGGAGGATAAAGGAAGTCTCAGTTCTATCCACTTAAGGTCCCACCATTCTCGCACTTTTTTCAACAGAGATGAAGAAATGCTCTCCAGTGGAAAGCCGAGGCAACCCCTCTTTTCTCTGCCCGAATCTCTCTTTTTGCACATAAATCTACCTCCACTGTCCTTCTGATGCTTATTTTATTTGTTCTTTTTGTGAAACTTACTGATATATATTCTATGTTATCCTAAATGTTTTGTGGTGGTGGTGGTCTTGGCATCTGAATTTGAGCTAAAGTTGGGTCTTTTTGAGGTGGGGTTCTGTGTTGTCTTGTCAGCAGTTTGGTTTGTTAGAACTTTTGGGTACTTGATTATTATATTAAAGGTTTGATTTTTACCAGGAGGATTGCTTTTGGTGCTAGAGAGTTGGTCTGTTTCTGTAATTTTTTATTAGATATCGTCGTTTGTTTATGATTTTCAGTCAAAAGATTTGTTTCTTTGAAGTGGTGTGATATTGGGTGTTGATAGAATTCTGGTTTTGTCAAGATTCACTGATTCTGATACCTTAGAGGATTTTGATTGCTGAATGAATTCGGAGCACTTGTTTTGCAAGTGGGTTGATTCTCGTTGCCCTTGTGAACTTTTGAAATTGCCATCTAGGGGAAGAGAATTTGATGTAATGGTCAGTGGTGAATTTGGCTTTTAAGGATTGCAAATGGGGAAGAACCAGTTATTGTGAGTGGAATTTGTGGTAAAGGGCTTGAAGAGAATGATGAAAGGGGGGAAAGATGAGGAAAAGGTAATGAGTCCTATGTTTCCCAGGCTTCATGTGAATGATACAGAGAAAGGAGGACCAAGGGCACCTCCAAGGAATAAAATGGCTCTTTATGAACAGTTCAGTATCCCTTCCCAAAGGTTTGGATCTGGATCAGTGTCCATGTTGCCCCTTCCTCCAAATAAGGGTAGCAGCTTGGTTCCATCAATATCATCAAGTAATGTGAGTTTGCTAGTTTACGTGACTTTTTAAAAGTTAATAAATATCTATATACAATTATTCTTATGTTGTTTGAATGGCTTGAGGCAACGAGCATGTTTTCTGTTTGATGTCTCTGCTGGTTGTTTCTTGTACTTTTGCATTCAGTTTCGTTTCTTGTTTCCACTGTTCATTTTATTTTCCATCAAATTGGGACATGGTATTCTAAATGCCGCACATAGCAAGTCTTTTAAGTACCTGGGACTGGGATTCAATTGATGAGGAATATGGCCTCTCGGTCCAACTTTTATTTTAGTGAATTGATATGTTCTACTTTGCCCAGTACAGGCAGCTTAAGTCCCTGGTATTTTCATAAGATCTCTGTTGGCATATTTGCTACATTGCAATTTCTGTTGGTCTAGGTTTACTGCTTTCAAGTGCTCTTTCTGGATAACTTTCAATCAAAAACTCCATTACTCGTACGAATGATTTTTCCATAGAAATTTACCATGTGCAGTTCCAACCATGTGGCTTGATGTAGTGTCGTTATGTCTCTTACCTTTTGTGATTAGAAAGAATTCATATTTGTAGGGAGGCGGTCATGAAAGGAATGTGTTAACGCCAGTCTACAACTCCCCTGAACCTTCAAATTTGGTTGAGAAGTTTCATTCTTTTTCCTCTGCTGGGGTTAAAGTAAATACCATAAGAGGAAACAATGAATGCAAAGCTGTAAAAGATAAAAAATATCATCAGGGCTCAGATGTGACAGGAGCAGTGCCAGCCATTTGTAAATACGGTCCACTGCAACCATACAACTTCTCTAACTTTAAGATCTTTTCCTCAATGAAGATAGGACTCAAGGCTGACATTAGGGTTCCTATCTCTGACCAGTCTGGAATAGGTCCACATTGCTGTAACATACAACAGAGCAAAGACCAGGAAAATATTTCTAAATCGAACTCCGCATTGGAACTTCAAACTGTTAACAAAAAGCAGACAAAAGAAATTGATTCAATTGATTTGAAGTCAAGACGAGATGGGAGGAATCAAACTAAAGAGAATGCAAGGTTTTCTCAAAATAGTCATGATGTTGATGAAAGCTCTGGTTCAATCCATTCAACTGGAGATAAAATTTTGGCAGCTGCATCTTCAGATCTGGCAACCAAATTTAAGAATTCTGAATCACTGAAACGGCCTCGTTCCCAAGAAGCCAAAAGCAGTTCAGAGCATAATTTAAACAGCTTAAATGGTACAAATGTACAGTTGCATAATGAGGATATGGTTATACAAGACAAAATGGTCTTCAGGGAAGATGCTTTCAAGGGGAGAAGTGAGTCATGTTTTAGACCATCACTTGGAGCTGATAATGGAAGTCGGAATGGACTTAAAAACAAAAGTAAAGATCATGAAGAAAAGAATGGATCTGTGCGAGGGAGATGTGTTGACAGAGATGATCTTTTCTCAGACGCCTCAGTGGAGCCTATTTCTCCTGATGCTGTCGTGGGATTAATCGGTGAAAAACAATTCTGGAAAGTAAGAAGAGCTATTGTCAGGTACGTATCTCTGTCTGGTTAATTGTATGTCCATATGCTTCATCAAAAGCATATTAGAAGTGTGAAACTATTTAGTTAAAGATAACTATATTCTATACCCATATATAAGTTAAGATCTCACCAATTGTAGCTGTCTTGTCCATCATTGGTTTTTCTGCATCAAGTTTGGAAGTTGATGAATTTTTTCTGTTTCACCTATGTGGCTGTTTGTCCACCGGTTTGGTGATCCTGTTAATGGTTTCACATGTATCACAAGTTTTAGAAAATTCCATTATCCATACTTATGCTAGTATTATTCATTTACATTCACTTAAAAGACAAGAAGGTGATTGAGGTGATTGGGGGATAAGAAACCTTGGACTATAAAGGAAAAACACCATTTCAGAATTCCTTTTATGATTTTATGTAAAACTTGTTTTTATTTAACCTTTCTAGATAATAACTACATTGACATATTTTAGACGGCATTTTGTACCTTCAGATTTCAAATGTCAGTTGACCATGGGCATGGTCCTTTCTTAAGAATGTTGATTTCCATACATACATTTAACCATTACTTTTTCATGTTGCTTTGACATTTATATAATTATTATTATTATTCTGTTTTCGCTTGATTTATATGCTCAACTGTGATCTACTAGGAAATTAGTCCACTTTTACTTGCAATAAATCATATAGCTTTTGGGGCCTCCCTCATTTTAAAGTACTTGGTTACTGACAAAAGTGTCATTGCCTTAATTTTACTGATATGATGAAGGAAGATTCTAATTAAGCCTGTCCCATACACCCTGTCCCATACACATTGCATATCCTATTCAGATTGTGTTGACTTTAGGAGTTGACAGTCACAATTTCTGTTCTTACTTTTTATTTGAACCTTTGAGATTACTTCTGTGTGCTTTCGCCAGGGTCTAAGGATTTGATACATGTAATGTTTGTAGATTATCTCTTGGCCTATGCATCTTACCCTGCATGCCTCCCTCCATGTTTGCTTGTCATTTCTTCTCCAGGAAATTAGTTAATTCTGTGATCATGTTTCATTTGTTTTCACTGTACCCTGATCTTCATGCTCCTTTATCCATATATTGAAAAGGTGAATTTCTTGAGAAGTGGAATAGTTCTAATGTTGTCATTCAAGTTACAAGAAATATAATTAGTAAATGTGGACATGAAGCATCAAAGTGCACATATTCTTCAACTGCATCTATGTTAAATTGTTAAGTTGTTTCTATTTAGTGTTGCCTGTTGTGACTTCCATTTGCCTTCAGTTAGCCAGCTAACTATGTAGTGTTTAAAAGAAGTAGTTATATCTTATGAATTTTCTGTAATGCATCCAAAATTAGTCATTATTTCTGCTTGTTGATGAGATACTCATCATCGTACTGTAATTTTCAGACAACAAAGGGTCTTTGCTGTACAAGTCTTTGAATTGCATAGACTACTAAAGGTAAGCTGCATTCATTCTGAAGTTTGTATTCGTTATCTTTTCTTGGTTTGTATCCTTTTGAGCCATCCAAGGACTGGATGCTGAACTCAAGCCCACAAGTCTAACTTGTATTAAGCCAATCTGTACATGTATTTTGGATTAATTGAATAGATGGGATCAAAAAGATTAGGCAGATAAATCTTTTGAGTGGGGATTGGTTATGAAAAATCAAAGCTTGACAGAAGCCTTTTTTGGCCCATTCAATCACTAGCTCTATTTTTACTCATCTGTCTGAATAGAGAGCTAAACAAATCTGGTCTCTCTTTTTTCTTTTAATTTCTTATCCAACAAAATCTGAAGGATCTACTTTGTATTTTGCAACAGGTCCAGAAGTTGATAGCTGGTTCACCAGATGTTTTGCTAGAAGATACCATTTATGTGGGCAAACCATCACTTGATGTGTCTCCCATTAAGAAGTTGCGATCCCCAGAACCATTATTGATTGTTAAAGATGATGCTCAAAAACAAAATCCTATCATTGAATGTGCAGATGAGAATGCTGTTGCAAAGATTCCTCTCCGTTCTGTAAATACTGACACCAGCAGCAGGCTTGTTACCCCACAAGTTAATTATGGAGCTTGCTCTGGAAACGCCCCATCAACACCTGTGGCTACCAACGGCAGACCATCTCCATGGTGTTTCTCACCACCTGGAAATCAGTGGCTAGTTCCTGTAATGTCTCCTTCTGAAGGACTTGTTTACAAACCTTACACGGGGCCTTGCCCACCAAGTACTGGTTTTATGGCACCAGTTTATGGCAGCTGTGGTCAGATGGCTCCAGGGAGTGGGGACTTTTTGAGCACTGCTTATGGTGTTCCGGTTTCTCACCAAGAAGGGATTGGAATTTTCCCAGGCAATGCTCCTTTAGGTCAAACGTACTTTCCACATTATGGCATGCCGGTTATGAACCCATCTATTTCAGTCTCAGCAATTGAGGAGGTTAGCCCATTTACCAGAGCCCAATCGAAGGACAATCAGCTATCAATAGGAGACACAAATTTCCCCATACCTCATCAGATCTCATGTAACATGTCAAGCCAAATGAGCCAAGCAATACCACATTGTGCCAGCAGATTGCCAACATCAAAAGAGAGTGAGATGCAAGGAAGCACGGCCAGTACTCCCTCTGAGAGGGTTAAAGGGGATGTGCTTCCTCTTTTCCCCATGGAACCTGCATCTCCAGAATCTGATCAACACACTCAAACTAGCGAGCAGAAAACACAGGTGATTAAGGTTGTTCCCCACAATCCCAGGTTAGCTACTGAATTTGCAGCACGGATTTTCCAATCCATACAAGAAGAAAGGAGGCAGTGTGATTAATTTTTGTATCTACAAAAACCTAGCCAAAATATGACTGTATTTTAGTACTTTTACAAATAGATGATGTTGTCTCTGTAATACCAATGATATATGTTGATAACATGTAAATATATATCTTTAAATCAAAAACCAGAAAAACTTATGCTTTGTTTTGTTTGTGTTGGCTCCTATGTTCAACTTCTGCGTTAATAATGCATTCAGCTTGGACGTTATCATAAGCATGGTTGGATCCTTTTATGAATATTTGCAACTGTTTATCAGTCTCATCCTGTGGCCTCATAATAGTAGAACATAATTTATACATCAGAACTAGATGCTGCCTGATTAGAAGAAAGACCAATTATTTTATTCAATTTCTACGAAGAATGTCATTTGTCTGAATATGACTTTGTTATGTATTTCTGAGTAGGATATGATAGGAAAATAAGAAACAACAGAACCCCAAATAATCATACCCTGGTGCTTACTGAAAATCTCAATCTCTTGCTTTCTCTACTGGCATTGGTCTGAGTAGCCGGGGCCTCCAAAATAGAATTGAGTTCCAAAATCTTTGCTCTTGTTTTCTATATGCACATCATAGCACGCAGATTTTGTTGCCTGGAGTTCGACATTTTCTGCATCTATCAAAACTAGATTCCCATCCATGTACTTGACATTACGGAAAAAGGCAGCTTTTCCAAAGCCTTCATTTGGAAAATGTCCACTCCCCATCTGTGTGGAGCTGTGACGACCCTGCGCTGCTGAATTGAGAATCTCTCCACCCCAGGTAATTGCAGTAGCACTTTCCCCTAAACCTGAGAAGACAGAGTTTGGCCAATATCCAAATGGTTCACCTTGCAGCTGCACCCACCAGTGTCCACTCTGCTTGTCCTGAAACGTGTTTCTGTGTTCATCATCATTTTTACTTTTAGAATTACTCAGTTGGAATTTTTCCAACCCTGTAATACTTTACAGGAATCTGCATTACCTTGAAGATCGCTACACTAATCTGATCCTGCCGTCCATTATAGGTGGAGGAAGGTTGTAGAACATTCTTGCCTAGGAAAACCTTATTATTGATATGAACAAAGCCAGAGCATTGAAGATCAAAGCACCCTTTTCCATCTCTCTATCAATTTCAAACATTTATAGAGTTTAGTCAAATATAAATCAAGATGAACAGCAGATAAATGGAAGGAAATAACAAAACTTACAGTGTGGGATATGAAGAATCCGGGTCCATTTTTCCCTGGCTGAGCCTAGAAAACCAAGAAACATGTTTATATATATATATATATATATATATCAAGCTCATATTTAGATCAAACAAAGGAAACTTTGTTGACAGAAAAGAGATTACCATCCATCCGGCAGCTATATAGTTTGATCCATCTGGTTGGCCTAAGAAAACTCGAATTTGAGCTAAGCTAAACTCTTGATCATATGTTGCAGGATTCCATACATTGATTTCTGCTTGTGCTCCTAAATACTTACCATCAACCAAAGAAATTTGGGCATACTATATATGCCATATTTTCAGTCATAGTTGATAGAACAGAACAAATTAGCGCAATATAAATTAATGACAAAAGATTTTGATGAAAAGATTAACCGAATTTAGGTAGTTACCTCATGTTGACCTGGATTATCCGTGGCAGCATTAAGTAGTACTCCCGGGAGATAAATTTTAGTGGTTCTGGCAATAGGAATAGTTCCGTCAGGGCATTCTTCATTATTAAGAAAAGTTTGAAAGATATTGCAAGAATAAGAATGTTCCAGATGGTTCTTTTGGCTAACAGAAGTTTCCAGTTTTATTTCCCTTGGATATGAACTTGGTTTCATCTGAATAATATGATTCTGGAGAAGTGGATGATGCAAAGCCGGTTGTTTGTAGATATCAACGCAATCAATCAAAATACCATCCAAAGTCTGCAAATGTTGAAAAGCATAAACACATTGCACTAGAAATGCCAACAGTGAAAAAAGGAAATGGAATACTAGTGAAGGAGGAGTACCTTGATTGTTTTTAGAGTTCCTATTAGTCGAATTGATTCTGTAATTTTGGTGGATGTGATCAATCTTCCATCAACAGAAGCATTGCTCAACATTAGATATAAAGCTAATAAGACAAACTTTAAATGTTCTTCTGGTTTGGCCATTGAGAGCTGCACAAAATTTATCTGATTTTTGTTTGACAATGTTTGAGATTAAAACTTTGGATACCCTAGAAGCTCTTGTTAATCAAGATTTGATATCTTCGGAGAAAAGGTAATTTTTTGTGAATTTTCTAATTTAATATGAATGATTAACTATGATCCCCTCATTCATATTTATACATGGTAAGGAACTATATATGCTTATGAATTTCCCTCCATCAAATGAGCATTTATGGCAAGCAATCTCATGATTTTCCTTTGGTGGTAAAGATATTAGGGAAGATAAAAGATAAAAATAACCCTAAAATAACGAAAATGATACAGTTATAAGGAAAATGATTTATGCCTTTTTTGGACAATTTTTGTCTACAAATTTGTTCATATAGGTTTACATATCATTTAATAATTAATTGACTCTCTCTTTTTTTTTATTAGATCCCATTATATTATATACATCAATATATTTAAGATAATGATTGGTGTATCATTTAAGAAATAATTATTTTAAATTTAAATTCAAAATAAAAAAAATTTCATTTGTAAAATTTAATAATTAAATCGATAAGTGTTAATAAATGTATTGAATCAAAAGGTTTAGTAATTATTATTCATATATTTAATAACATATAGAAATTGTAAATAAAATAAAATAAAATAAAATTTGTACAAATGCCTAATAGGATCCGAGGATATTACTCCTAATATAGAGGGATATCATAGGAAAGATATTATTTACCTGTAAAGATTCAAGAGGTACTGGTAATTAATAAGAATTAATGAGATGTAGTAGTTTCCTTAATCTTATCTCTTTACCTTCCCCATCTTACCCCATACCCTCAAAACCATTATGCTATGAATTCTCTGTTTTACGATCTAGAGTGCACTAGATTGTAAAACAAGGGCCACTAAATAGGAAAGGATCCCCAATATTAAAGAACTCAGATCCTATCCAATGGTTATGATTGTATAATCTGAAATAATTTAGACTCTATAATACTTTTTCTTTTTAATATTTAAGGTACAGCCAAAAGTATACAAGTCCACTAATTTATGCTATAAAAACTATTTTTACATCATGGTACAAAGATTTGTTGTCAACAAATATATATTGTCAATAATCATTTTCTATATAATTATTCCTAAGCATTATCCTTAAATCCTAGGATTAGTGGATTATATAAAATGGAAAATGATTAGGGGATGGAGGGAATCTAGAACTTCCAAGGGGCCTTAGCTAATCCTTCACCATTGGACCAAGGTCTTGCTGGCATTTAGACCTCACTTTGGCTGTTCACTTCCACAAGTTTTTAATTGGAAAGGGTGTCTACCATTTTCTGGTCAAGTTCATTGATGGAATCTGTGTGACTCAACCATGATGAGATACATTGAAGCTCATTGGACTACAATGAAGATTTTGGTCTTGGACAGTGATAAGAAATGCTATGAAAGTTTAAGAATAAAGAGGGTAGACAGAACAGGGGTCAAGACAGCTCTAATTGGCAGACACATTCAATGTGTGGGGTGTGAGGGAACATGTCAACAGGTTGCACCCTTTTCAGCTTGTAACATCCTTTGATATTTTGCTCCTCCTGCATGAAGATTGTTAACATTTGTGACGGCAGCAAGAATATTGGATTAGGAAGCAATTAGTGGAGACTAGGCACTACTTACTACACCATGACAAAGATAATCAAGGTCACGAGCACATGTGGCAGGATTGCATGACACATAGACAATACGTGGAGCTCTAAGTTTTAGCAAAAACTTGATTAACTTCATGTGCATACCAGGTCTGTTTGGATCTGCAAAGCATGGATGAAAAAAATTCAATGATGAATACTTCATGAAGTAAAGATTTAACAGACGAGCTACTGACTCACATGCATTCTATCATGGCTAATGCCCTCATTGACTTTAGCAATGAGTCTTGAATCTGTATAAATATATGTCTCTTGATTACAGGTATTCAGAGGAGGCAAGAAAGAGTCTATGACCATCAGAAAAAGAAAGGGTCTATGCTAGCCCCCAAATAAGATGAAATTTTTGCTAAATCTGATATTCAACTTTAAAACAGTTTCCACCCCAAAGAGGGTTATATTTATATCTCAACAGGAAATGAAGAAAGTAATGAGCATCTTCTAGAACTCAATGTTAACTTTCACATCAAGTGGCATATCTTTATTGAGGGTAAAGTCCCCAAGGATGAGATTTTTACAACTAATGTATTAAGGGATTTTGTATAACTTTAACGAGATTGCCTGATACAACTTTCCAGTTTTAGTGACAAACTTCAAATTTACCCAATTAACATAAAGAGAGATTTGACAAGAAAGATCTTTGTACATGAAAGCCATTTTTAATTTTAAATAGTCCCACAACTGCTCCGACCCTCTTCCAAAACTGCTAAACAATAAGCCAAAAAAAAAGGATGGTGATCTTGTCTTCATACTGTAAGTCTGTAATAATTATTTTCAAAGGGAAAGGTAAAGTTACATGAATGAGATGTTTGATATGAACCTGAAATGATGATGTCTGGCTTTGGGAAATCCTTGCCAAAATTTTCACCAATTTTGTTAAGATCCCCTTGAACAAATGTAGCATTATCTATACCATTCAGCTTTGCATTTCGCCTTGCGTCATTCACAGCTTGAGCAACTACTTCATAGCCATAAACATGTTGAACCCTGGAAAAATAGAAAATAAGGTCAGAAAAACACTCTCGTAAACTAGCTGCTCTCTGCACTCAATCATAGGAAGAGAAGATGACTAGGGACTTGCTTTTTGGCAAGTGTCAGACCAATGGTTCCAGTTCCACAAAACAGGTCAAGAACAACTTCAGAGCCATCTCCTCTCAGGGCAGCGTAATCTTCAATGAGTTTATACAGGACCTCAGCCTAAGTAATATAAGACCTTGTTGTTATCATCAAGAATATTGATTATGATATAAAATTTAATGATCACAGTTCAGAGAGCTCCATCTGAACTGATACCTGATGAGTATTTGTTTGGAAAAAGGAATTCGCTGAAATTTGAAAGGTCAAACCTCTTAAGGTTTCTGTTATTGTAGATTTCCCAAGCAAAGTATACTCCTCCTCCCCCATGGAAGTGTTACCAACAGAAGTATTGACATTATTCATAATGCTAACCTATTGGTCAAGAGGACAATAAGATAAAAGAAGATTAATTATAATCAACTGAACTAAATAACAGCATAAACTAATCATCAAAGTGACTTCACAAAACCCTTTTTTGATCAGCAATGACTTCACAAAACAGTGCATTCAGATAGCAAAAGAACACCAATAATGAATATAAATTTTCCTTACACCCTAGATCGTCCCATTGTTGAAGAAATTAAACATGAAGATATCTATAATTATAAAATTCATTGAATTATGGAGTTAGTCATCCCAAGGATTCCTATTTCCCATGCAAAGAAGGCAGCCAATATTTCAGTAGGGACAACATTAGTAGCTCATTTGTTCATATACCCAAACTGACACGCACATCGGACATTATGGGGGTCATTTAGAAGCCAGCATTCATTAAGAACCAACATTTTCGAGTGTTTATATAAGCAAAATTTCCCATGTCAACCCAATGAAAGAGCCTAAAGAAGAATTCTCAGCTGTTTGACATCCCCAAAACGAATTTTCCTTTATCATATTATTGTGTGTTGAGAAAGTTGTGAAGGCTCAAAAAGTTTACTTGGCACACTGTGTTAATCATATGAATTTAGCTAGCACTAGGAATGAAAATTAGAGAAGGGTACATAAAGAGCCAGCTCAACCAAGTAACTGATCTTATCAAGTTAGCTTGGATTAGCGCTGGTCAAGTTGATCCACTCATAAAACTATATGGTTTATTAATTAATAATATTAGGGATCAGGGGTGGGTCAACAGCTATCTTGCTGCAAATATCAATGTGACATATACAAAGGCATAGAGGTACATGATAGGCAAAAAAATAAAAATAAAAAAATACCACTTCAGGAAGAACTGCAATCTTTGCAACTAGAGGCTTCAGCAGTTCTGGCTTGTAAGATGAAGTCACAAAATTAACCATCATTTCAGGAAGACCACTCTCAATGTTCCTAGAACACAAATCATAATTTTAGAATATGGCCAGAATGTAAACCAGAAATCAATTTATTTGGAGTAAAATATTATAGGGTCATTATTAGGAATAAATAGACCTCATAGTACCTTCCAGTTCTTAGAACTAGATGCTTAAGGAATCCACCATGAGAGTAAACATCATATGGAGAAAGACCTAGTCCTGGTTCTCTCCAACTTTCTTGGACGGTTGCAAGAATCTACTTATACAAAATGCAAGTTAAGCAGGCAGGACATAGAAATTGTCTATCACATAACATAAATTGACGGTACAAAATGGTGTGAAGATCTGAACTAAATTATTGGTCAAAAACAAGAAGTTGAAGAAGATAAGTCAAGTGAAGAATATATTATATATAGAAAATCAAGACACACCCAGCCTGTCCCTCTAACTGAGCTACTCCATGGAACAGCTTAAACTTATAGATTTCTCATTCACATCTCACCAGCATAGGTTCATTTCACAACAATTTAAGGACAAACAGCCTCCAATAATATAAAGGAAAGAGAATAGACCTTATTGGCAGGCTCACTTTGTAATAAGCATTTTTCAATGTTCAGAACCTTATCAAAACAGCCTGGAGCATGCAGTCCCAAAGCATATGTCTCATTACCATCCAGTTTCTCGTGTAATGATTCTTTAGGTAACCATTTTTTAGAACCAAACGAGAACTCCATCTGCACAGTATGAAATTTTTAGCTAACATCGTTATTCTATATGTAAATTTACTGAAAAGATTCATGCACTATTCTAGGTAGCAAAGTCACTTTCTAAGAACCCATAAAAGGACAATCCCCACATTAGTGAATGTTATGGTCAATAGGAGAAGATTAAGGGACATGTGCAGTCAACGCACAGCATATTAAGGTGATAAATTCAACTCCACATGAATCATAGCTGCCATTGAAGAAGAAATAAAGGTATAACATAACATAGTTGCTGTTTCTGAAACTTTAACAGTTGATAAGACGCACACAGATTATCCTAGTGAACCTTCTCTTGTAAACTGCTTTTAATACTTAATGACCCTGATGCCAGAATTTGAACAGACCGGTAGAAAATGCCAGAAAAGCACTCCTCCTCCAAAACTCATGCTCAACCATTATGCATGTTCAGGGAAGACAGCATTTTCATGCTTAAGGCATTCTACATTTTCTAACTAAATGCAATATAATTGTTGTATATGGGATTCTCAGTTGTGGATAAAGCTAGTAATGGTTTTACATCATTGTCTATGTGCAGTTAAATATGTGAAAGCAATTTAACAAGAGTTGTATAATGAGAGCACTTAAAATGTCATGGGTTCCTTTTTATCAAGGAAATAGGAAACATGCAGATCAGAAAATGATAAATTATTTAGTTGTAAGGAGCCAAATTAAAGAGAAATATTCAGAGAGTTATGGAGTAATTAAACCAAAGATAATCAAAGTTAAAGGTCTTTCTCCTGCACTAACCTTATTTCGGTAATGAAACTGCATGTCACAGGGAACAATTGGCTTCATAATGCTTGAAAACTCAGGGCTTTTATCAGAGAACTTTCCAACATGTATCACCAACTCACGGACTTGTTGTTCCTTAGCTCTAAGCTGAGCCTCATAAGACAGGTTTTGTGTTTTGCACCCTCCACAGCATGAAGCATACTCACAAGGGGCATCCACAAAGTCCCAATGAGGAGATATGGTCTTTACTTTAGTCACCTACACTTTCAAAAGAACATTACATTGAATTAAACCAACATCAATGATGGAACTTAAAGTATGACAGTAATCATCCGTCTGCCTGCTTATGCAGCAGCAGTAGCCAAAATCATAAAACCAAATTGCAAAAATATCCCATGTACCTCCTAACAAAGGGAAGAGTAACCATATTAACCCGACCTGATGCTACAAAATGGAGAACTGAATCATTAAATTGTCTTAGTCCACAGAAATTATTCAAACCTCACTAAAAATAATAACAAAATACAGCTTCTTCCCTTTTTTTATTTCCCTGACTAAACAACTAAAGAATTAAATACAACTAATTCAAACTAAATGCATAACCCCAAAAT
>BPVZ01000112.1:745846-766340 GCA_020521535.1 Rubroshorea leprosula
AAAATTGACATAATTATTTAGAAAAAATTGAAAGTTGATATTTTTATTTAGGAACTGAAAAAATTGACATCCTTAAATAAAAAAAAGTGTAATGTTGACATATTTATTTACACCTTTACTCGTTTCTTATGAGTTGTTTCTTTTTTCTTTTTATTGTGTAGTAACTAAACCATATAACTATGATAAAAATAAATGAATTTGAATGTTTTTTTATATTGGGATGCAAAATTGAGGTTTCATCTTATATAACTCAAATCCAAAAACTATGATTTTTTCAAGTTTCAAATAAAAGGTATTAGTATTACTACTAGGTTGGTTGGCTAAATTTTTCTAACAATTAAGCAGTTAAATTGGGTGCATCACAAAATGAAAAATGATATCTTTATTACTATTAGTATGTGAAATGCTCCCAAAAAATATGATTAATGTGGAAAAAAAATCTAATTTGGTAAATCATTTGTGATTGAGCTAAATAATAGGGCAAAAATGGGAAAAGAACCAAGAGACGATCAAGTCCCAAAACACACGGAGCAGGACAAGAGGACGGACAGCCCTCGAGGAACAGAATACAAAGCCACAACATATTAATAAACCCAGTTGAAAAACAAAACTCTTATCTCTATCATGTCTTAGGTTTCTCCACCCAACTTTTGTCCACTTTCTTGCTTCTGGGTACTTAAAACAGTGTCCATATCTGATCGTACCAGAAGTTTCAAAGACACCCCGTGAATGGAGAAACCATAGAAATCAAGGAGGCCATAGTCCCGCTCTCTTTTTTTCTCTTTCTTTCTCTTTCTTTCTCCCATACCAAACATTAATTGCTAGCATTCAATAAAGGCTAGCGGAATTCAAGATTTGAACGAAACTGTGAACTGATCCCTCCTTCGTTGCTCAAACGCTTCTCTATTTAAATCCGATGGTATTTTTATCAAAGAGCACACCGCCACATGGTAAGACACGTTCTTCCTTTCCCTTTCTCTTTTTCTTTCTGTATTTTCTTCAATTATCACGTTATATGTTGTATTGATATGGTCTTTTCTCTTCTTCCTTTTTTTTTTTTTCTTTTTTTTAAAAAAAAATTTGTTTTCTTGATATTTTACCAAATACCCATTTGGCCAAGTTCTGATTTTTCTTTGCGTTTTTGTGGCAGCTATCTTGTTTATCAGATTTTGGTGGTATATGGGACTTGATTGTTTCTGAAGGAAAATCATATACTCATATGGCCAAAACCAAACTTGCTTCACTGTTCTTATTATAAGATGTTGTCTGAGGCTTTGGTTTTGGCATCTGGTATAGAAAGCTCTTGAATTTGATTTTGGAGGGATTTTGATATCCAGAAGCTGATTTTGACAGAGGTTTAGGATAATTAGGATGCAAAGAGTTGTGGGAATGGAAGAGGGTAAGGACCTTGGCCATTCTGTTAGAACAAACATATCAAGGGTGTTGCCGGTGAAAGCCCTCCAATTTCTCTTGCTGTTTTTGATCCTGGGTCTTGGTTTTTCAATCATTAGTATGTACACATTCCGGTTTTTTGCAGTCCAAGAAATAGCCCCAGTTGGAGCAACCAGCATTCTTCCTTGTTTTGAAGAGGCTGAGAACATAGAAAGCTGGATTAGGCCTCCCTCAAACCTATTGCATACCATGAATGACACTGAGCTATTGTGGAGAGCTTCATTTGTTCCTCAGATCTCAAATTATCCTTTTAAGAGAGTTCCCAAGATTGCCTTCATGTTCTTGACAAAGGGGCCATTGCCCCTAGCTCCTCTATGGGAGAGGTTTCTCAAGGGGAATGAAGGGCTGTACTCTATATACGTTCACACACTGCCATCTTATTTTGGTGACTATCCATCTTCATCAGTATTCCACAGGAGGCAAATCCCAAGTCAGGTATTGCATTTCCTTTCATTTCTTCAATTTATCAATGAGCAATATATCATTTATGTAAAACTGGTTTTGGCAATTACAATGTTTTTCATCTTACAGGTCTCTCTTTTAGTTGCCATGTTTTTGCCATTTTGATTACTTAAAAGCTACTGGTCGTTAAGATGTTATCTTGTATTTTGAAATTTCATTAAATTGATTAAATTTTAAATTTATAGAGGAACAAAATTGAATTTAAGCCCTATTCTATCATCCCTGTAATCCAGAAGGAATCTGTATCCCCATTATTGGATTGGTTCATATAGTTGGGTTGTACTTTGTAATTTACAAATCTGTGGATTTCTGATGGTTGTTCATTCAGATCTTAGTTGTCTAAATTACAGATAAAGGTTAAGATACTCTTGTTCATATAGTTAGCTTGATCTGATAGATGAATTACATGTTTCTTTTAAAGTTTAAACATTTGAGACCTGCGCAAGTATCTGCAACCATTCATAAGGCTGTTTTCACAGCATCATATGCCCCTAGGAATCTTGAAGCCATCACATGAAAAACTAATGGCACATTTTATTGTTAATAATAATAAGTGTTGTTAAAATAATATATTGAGTTGCCTGTGCAAATCTGAACAAGGTGATGTAGGACAGATTTTCAAGGAATTTTGCCTCCACAAAAAATAAAAAATAAAAATTGTAGACTTGAGGGATTTTGGCTTTCATTTTAGGGTAATTTGAAGGTAAAAGGATTAGATAAGCAAGTATAGTGAGGTCTACATAGGGTTTGGTCTGAGATTAGGACTGGAGGAAGATATCAAGAAATTAGGAAATGAATGTGGTGTTATTCTGGTATCTGTAAAAAGGACTGGCAGAAGGATTTCCAGATTTGACATCAGATTCTTTATGGTTTATTAGGTTTACACACACTCTCACATTATAAAGAGTGTATAATTATTTATAGACTCTTGCCCATCTTTAATTGTACAAGGACTATTAATAATCGTAGTCCTAAAAGTGCTTTACTGTTAGCTGTAGACCACAAACAGAAAATTGCCAAAAACCAGTGGATGCTACAAATATCTTTTTTTGATGAAATCTTTGTTTCTTTTCTTCTTTTTTTTTTTTTGTGAAAAACATGCCTATGCATCACCTTGACCCTTGAATACATGTGGACTTTTCTTCTGAATTATATAAAGTTCACAAGCAGACAGTGAATCCATGGGTATTTGAATTTTGATGGAAGACGGGTATCCTTTTGAACAATCTATGAGAATAAAAAAAAAATTTGTAATTGTCTGTTAGGTTTGATCCATTTTGTTATATCATAATATGATATGTGCTCCCTTGATTTGATATATTTGCCACCCATATCTTTGCAGATGGTGGAGTGGGGAAAGATGAGTATGTGTGATGCTGAAAGGAGACTTTTGGCTAATGCACTGCTTGATATTTCCAATGAATGGTTCATCCTCCTATCTGAGGCATGCATTCCTCTCTACAACTTCAGCATAGTCTATCGCTACATATCAAGATCAAGATATAGCTTTATGGGCTCATTTGATGATGTTGGACCTTACGGAAGAGGACGGTATGATCAACGGATGGAACCAGTGGTTACCCTTAGCCAATGGCGAAAGGGGTCCCAGTGGTTTGAAGTTAACAGGAAACTAGCAGTTAGCATGGTTGAGGACATCACCTATTATCCAAAATTTAGAGACTTCTGCCAGCCAGCGTGTTATGTAGATGAGCACTACTTCCCTACAATGCTGACTATCCAATTTCCCCAACTCTTGGCAAATCGGACTCTTACATGGACAGACTGGTCAAGGGGTGGTGCTCACCCAGCAACATTTGGTAAGGGTGACATCAGAGAAGAATTCTTTAGGAAAATTTTTGAAGGTCAGTTATGCCTTTACAATAACCAGCCCTCTTCATTGTGTTATCTTTTTGCAAGAAAGTTTGCTCCTAACGCCTTGGAACCTCTATTAGAATTTGCTTCGACAGTTTTGGGGTATTGACTAGGGTTACTGACAAAGATATTTGATATATGGTGCTTTTTTTAGGAGCAATTTGTCCCGTTTTCACCCTCATGTATCAGTCTTTAGGAAAACATCAATATAAAAGGGATTTTGAATATATAGAGAATTAGATCCCAAACTTCTGGGATATTACACTCTGGAAGGTCTTTTGTTGTTGCTTTTTGTCGTTTTGACTGCTATAAGAAATGGAAGAAAACAATAATGTAAACCTTCCGGGTGCATTCATATTGTCTTAGAAATCATTTCAACAAGACTATTCTTCTGCACCAAAATGTTAGTTTGGAAGAGGTGGCTTAGGATCTAGTTGTCGACAAGATCATTGATTCAGAAATGACATAGCGTAAATTACAAGCTATTTCATTCCCAATATCTTACAATGCAGCTTTAGCCAGGCATTTTGTTGAACTCAAAACTAAACCAACAGTTAGCAGCTCAAAGGCAAGAACAATGTCATTTATTCTGAGATATGATCATTCAAATCATAATTGCAAAGAAGAAAAAGGAAATTTTCCTTTACTGAGCAGAGAGAAGAACACTATGGCTAAAACCTAAAATCTATAACCACCTCACTCTCCATCCCCTGAATGGTTGAGTTGAAAATAACCTACTTTTTGTGATATCGAACTTGAAGTACATGCTTTGATGTGTCCAACCTGAACGAGGTCATGACTCATGTGAGGCTTTTCCAAACGTAGCCTTTCTTGTGGATGGCCTTTTGGCTCTGCTTTAGGAAGATAGCCGGCGGCCAATGATGCATGAAAGTGCAGCACTATATGGAAGTGCATCTTCACTGTTCTCCAAATAGGGTGAATGTACAGATTTTTAGCTCTGGACGTGTCTCATCCTGCATTCCAAGCATGAAAAAGGCTTAGTTTGAGAGTGGTGGTTTGAAGCTACAGCTATTGGTTTTTTAGTCTTTTTAACATCTTAAAAATATAAAATATATATTAATATTTAATATTTATTTTAATTAATATTTTATATATTTTTAAAATAATAAAAAGATATTAATATTTAATATTTATTTTAATTAATATTTTATATATTTTTAAAATAATAAAAAGATATAAAAATTAAAAACTAAAGTACCAAAAGTTTTGTCAAATGAAAACAAAGTATCAAAGAATAAATATATCACCTCTTGATAAAATGCAAAATCCTCACCTCTAATCAGTAGCTGCATATCAATAACTTTATTACCGTCAAGCATGTCTCCAGCAACCCTTCTGAGTTCTAAAGTGCTCATGTAAATCATAATCCTAACCTTAGCAGTATGGAAGAAATTAACAGTTGCTTGCCTACTACTCCGAGTAGAATGAGTTCGATTCCCTTTAAATAAAGTTTCAAATTCAAATCTTATGAATAAAAAAACAAGTGTTGGGTGAGATTTTTCCCTAATGGAATCCGACATGACTTAATTCTGAATTGGTCAGAACCCAACATGATTACCGGATACCGAAACATTAATACCAAAAAAATAAAAAAAGGTCTTGGGCATGTGGGCCTTTGCTGGGCTTAAGAATCTTATTTGAGTTTTTGGACTTTTAATTTATTTTTTTAATAGAGAATAATCAACGAGCATAGTTTTCGAACTTGACCCTTCAGGTCAAGTGGTCTTAGCCACGTTTGTAAGATTCATATCCCCTTCATCCAGGGTAACGGTTTGAGCCGGCCCCATGACAAAAATATTCAAAAAAACAAGCATAGTATTCAAGTTATATATATATAAATATTTCAACTTAAATGTAGTATAAAATCAAGAAAATTTTGGAGAATACCTATTATATGTTGGAGTCTATCTCACAACTTTAAAATGATTGAGTCTTAGTTTTTACTAGTGGACCAAATATTTCGACATTATTTATGCCCTTACAGCTCTACCTCAAATGATTTTGAGGATTTCTGAAAAATCACATGGCCTCGGTTCTTGCTTGAATTGCTTTTGGTGTATGTTGAAGGGTGTCCCTTGGTGTTTAGGGCTTTAGTCTTCAAGGCCATTAAAAGCGCTGTACATTTTAGTTAAACATTTTTTTCCCCTGTCAATCTAAGTGATATTTCATAGACAGGTAAATTCTATGAACAGCTCATTTGAATGTTGTGTACTACGTATACATGAGAGACACATGAAGATGTAACTCATGATTATTTGAATATTTAAGATCATACTCAAAGCTAATGTAAGTAAGTTAAGAATTTTCCAAGTATGTATGATGTTGTTCAACAATTTTGGAATATTGGAGGGAATTAAATTTGTTATATCATATACAAATCAACTACTACAATTAATATTTCTGCTTTAAAAATCCTCAAAATGGTGGAGAGAAAGTGATGTTAGTTTTGTTTTTTTTACTGTGATGGAAGTTCCTCAACCACTCATTGAGTTTTTCCAAATCTCCCCTACAGCAACCTCAACTCTAGTTTGACTTTAAATAACACAAGAACAAGGTCACATTGGTTTGTGGTTTCAAAGTTTCTCACCAGTGAAGAATCAAACAAAAGCTAGTAGGGGATGAGACAAAGGACAAAGATGTATACTGTTTGTAAAAAAAAATTCTGTATAATTCAAAAGCTTTCCAGAGTCACGCAAACTATGAATAATAAAAGAAGAGTATAGATCAATGAAGGATTAACACAAAAGGAGTTAAAACCACATGAAAGAGCTATCAAATCTGGAGCATGTAAAGATTGAGAACCTTTCCTCTATTAACCACCTGAGACAACTTGTTTTCATTTAAAATGGAAATTCCATGAATCTTTCCATCTTTAATGTGCGCATAGACTAAACTTTACCTATATTCTGCTAAATAATAAGATTGCCGAACCTTCTGGTCTATTATTTCAATTTTTTATGAATCTGTTGTATTCTTTGGAAGTTCTTTTGGATGGATTCTAATTAATTTCGGTAATTGGGGTTCTATTTGTTCTATACTTTTGTTAATAGAAATACTCAGACCAACCAACTGCATATAATCTGATTCAGGTACGCATATATCATGGCAGGGAGCCTCAAAGGTCAAAAAGAGGCCAATATTCCATTACTGCGTATGCTGATCATAAATAGCATGCAAGCTTAGTTGTTCAATTTCTTTACCTTACATTTGGACAGTCCTATGTTATTGCAAAGGCATCAGGAGGAGTATAAGTATATTGCTTGACAGAGGAAAATGTTCTCTGCTTGCGGTATAAATGCATGGGGGGACCATATATTGCATAAATGCTTATTGGAGAAGAAAAGGTGAAATTCTCAGCGTCAGATGTGGCGTGAAAGGGAAAGAGAATCGGATGCTGAACTAGACTTCCAGTTCTCTAAATTGGCTTGGCATCATCACATTTTCTATTCCCAATCAAGAAAACTTTTACATGTAGCAAAATTTTTTGTTCCAGCAATCTCTGCGGCTTCTGTTTTTGTTGAAATGGTAAGGAAACAAAAACTCCATAGGACCGAAATAGTCTAATTCTTTCAAGCAATGAAGCTGTAAGTGCACTTTTGCAGGACAGGGGTAAGGATCAAACTAGCGCCAACAAGAAGATGAGTGTGGTGGCTGGACCATGGGGAGGAAATGGTGGAACCACTTGGGACGATGGAACCCATGAAGGGATAAGAGAAATCACACTTATTTACGGAGATTGCATTGATTCCCTGAGAGTGGTCTATGACAGGAATGGCAAGCCTTTCATGGCAGAGAAACATGGAGGTGTTGGCGGGCCTCAGAAGGCTGAGGTTAGCTCAAAACAATCATGGAAGTAAAGATTTTCAAATTTCAAATGACATTTTTTTTAACAGATTGAATTGAGTTTTGAGATTACCTTTGTTTTCAGATTAAATTACAATATCCTGACGAGTTTCTGGTGAGCGTGACCGGCCACTACTGTCCGGTGGTTTATGGTGGCAGCCCTGTGATTCGGTCTGTCACCTTCAAGAGTAACCAAAGAACATTTGGTCCGTTTGGAGTGGAAGAAGGAACCCCTTTTGCTTTGACGGTGGAGGGAGGAGGACGTGTCGTCGGGATGTATGGGAGAAGCGGGTGGTATCTGGATTCAATCGGGTTTCGTTTATCTCAGGTCCGATCTCCAAAACTATTACAGAAGGTTCAGAAAAAGCTTCAGCGACTTACTAGCACTGCCTCAAAGACTTAACGCACCCAAAGACGGTTGAAACACCGACATTCAAGACTAGAAAGTTGTAGCGATGAGTGGTAGTGAATAGAAATAAGACTTTGCATATTTTGTTTACTATTTACAAATTAGGTTCGATCAAATGGACCGCTATTCAAATAAAATATAGAGTTCAAGA
The DNA here is from genome assembly GCA_020521535.1 of Rubroshorea leprosula. NCBI lineage: Eukaryota > Viridiplantae > Streptophyta > Magnoliopsida > Malvales > Dipterocarpaceae > Rubroshorea > Rubroshorea leprosula. The sequence goes on from BPVZ01000112.1 coordinate 754,057, forward strand.
AATAGATCATTTACATGTATTAAGATACAAATACAATCACGAAATGTTATCTATGTACATGAAGATACAAATACAACCACTGAGCTGTGTTTTAATGCATATGGGAACAGTAGCAATGAGGATTATGTTCATCAACTGTAATGAGATGGGCTCTTGTTGATACAAAGGAGACACTTGTATGAGTCAGTGACAATTCAGCAGTGATCCCGAAAATCAAAACCACAAATACAAATGCCTATACTCATCTAAGAACTAGGTATCCTCACATTCATACAGATGCCCCTGAAGACAAATTAAGGATACAAGATCTTCGCTTTGGCTGCATGCACTATGCAAGCGGCAGAAGCAAACCCCCATTCCTAGGAGCATCAGATGTTGCACCTCTAGAAACATTCATACAATATTCTTTCAGGTTCAAAAATAGAAGGAAAATAGTCACATTTCATATTAAAGGCATTGGCATCCATATGCAATATGCAACAACCATAACATATGATATCATAGTGCAAAACCCAAATCATTCAAATTTACACAGAATAAGAACATGCGGCCACAGTTATAAATTATAATCCCAAGCATCCTATATATAGCACATACATTCCTCAGCTGTTTCTTTAGCCTCTACTCTTAAGTTCTGCAAGCCTCCTCGACAAATCATCCTCATCAACCTTCTCCTCTGTCTTGGTTGATACAGCATGTGCAGCTGGCTGTGGCAGTCCCACAGACACCTCCAACCCATAATCGTCAGCAACTTGTTGCATCAAGCTGTTGACCTCACCTTCTGGTGTGGACAATGAGGTAGATCCAGCCATAGCATTCTCCATGAACCCTGCCTGCACCTCCATGTTCACAAACTGCTTCTCGAACTGATCCATTGTCTCTGACATCTTCTGCAAATTACCTGTAATAAAGAAGACAGAACCAATTTTAGCATTATAGCAGGTACCCTTTACAATCAATTTTTTTTGCCTGCCCAACAATCAGATTTATTATTTCGAGCAATGAGAAAAATCGCAGCTTTACTCAACATCATCCAACCTGATTTTATGAATTCGCAGGAAAAAAAAAAAACCCAAAATTATATGCTGCAAATTTTAACAAGTTTTCTCATAACTAATTTATCCCAAAAAATTTAAAAATAATAACAAAATTAAATTCCTCTTCAATAATTCATTGTCTAGTTTCTTTAATTTCACTCAGATATTAAGGTCACAGCAACAAAAAAACGTATGGTAAACAATTCCGGCGAATAAGAGGAAGGAGGAATTACCAGAATTCAAGGAAGATTCAAGAGACTTGACGATGTTGGCCATGGACTTGTTGATGATGGTCATCTTAGCCTGAGTATCCAGGCGAGCCACGACGGCGTCGAGCCGTGACGCGAGACGGAGGTAGTTCATCTGCTCGGTGCGCTTGCGGATGGCGTTCTCGGCGTAGATCCTCGCGCCGTCCATGTTCCCCTTCTCGATCGCCTTCTTGACCTTCAATTTCTCAGCTTTCTCTTCCTTCTCGCACTTCCTCGCCTGGCGCTGGAGGGATTTGGCCGTAAACTTGAGGTCCATGATCTGGTTCAGCAGTTTCTCGGTGTTACCCATGATCGCTGTTTGAGAAGAATCGGAGACGAAGGAAAGTAAAATGGGGTTGAAAAATTGGGGGTTTTCTGCGTTCCAATCGCGTCTTTGACTAATAATTGTTGCGGTTGGAGCTGCTTTTCGTAGTATATTTGTATACACGTTCGCAATTGGGAGGGGTTCGTTTCCTTCGTGGATAAGGCTAGGGGAAGAGAAAAGGAAGGGAGGATTGCTATCTCGGGCCAAAACTGAACTGGGTCTGGACCCTGCGACCAGGTTTGGAAATCCTTTTCGTGAAAAAACAAAAATGGGTAAAGTAAGTATCCCCATGGTGTATGAGATGAATCACATAAAAGGAAAAAAAAAAAGGGTTAAAGTAGTAATTTGATCCCTCAACTTTTAGATTTTTATCAAAATTATCCTTCAATTTCTAAAAGTATCAAAATTATTCCTAAATTTTAATTTTTAATATTAAAAATAGTCCTTGAACTTTAAAGATAAATACTAACTTAGTACTTAAACTTTGAGGATAAATACTAATTTAGTTTTAAAATTTTGATTATAAATACCAATTTGATCTTTTAATTTTGATTATATATCAATTTGATGTATAAATAAAAATATATTATAATAATAAAATATAATTATTTGATTTTACACGTAATTGATATTTTAAAAAATAATTAATTTTGTGGCATGATAAGAAGTTATGTGACACTTTTATCAATAAAAAGATTATTTTAATATTAAAAATTAAAATTTAGAGTAATTTGATATTTTTTAAAATTAAAAAATAATTTTAATATAAATCTAAAAATTAAGAGACTAAATTAATATTTTAATAAAAAATTATATTAAGAAATGTTTTTTGCAATTTGTATGGTATAAAATTCACCAAAAGATAAGGGATGCATTTTTCATCTGACAATCATAAATCGTGATTACGTACTCCGTGCATTGTTAGAAACACCTAAAAAATTTCATGTAGTTTAAGTGAATCAATTTTAGGATTTAAAAGATTTTTAACTAAATTTTTTATTTTATAGTTTGGTTTATGTTAAATTATAAAATAAAAATAATTAAATAAAAAACTCTAATACTTAAAAGTTTATTTATCCTTCAATTATCTTAATTATATAATATAATTTAACGTAATTCAGAAAGTAATCTACACAATAATTTTTTTTTTTCTAGAGTTGAAGAACCATCTTCCCTACTCATAAAAATAAATTTTAAAGAAACAATCCACACCAATATGGTGCATTAAAAAATAAAAATAAAAAATAAATTGTGTTGATGCTAACCAAAATTAAGATCAAACTCCTTGTTATTATCGCATTCCTCTATTGTGATCCTATGATGCCATTGCAACTCAAATAGTTACCGGTGAAATGCACACGAAGAAGTAGTGGTTAAACTTTACCAAAAGAATAAAACTTTACCAAAAGAATAAAGTATTAATTTTTAATTCTTAATTGTCTAATTCTTAATTAATAACCATTGCTCTTGTAAAAAAAAAAAAAAAAAAAAAAAAGGAAGAAAGCCTCCTTGTCATTGTCAACGATCCCACCCTGGGCGTAGGGGCTGTGCCACGGTTCATTACATACATGCAGACAAAGCCAAGGAATTCCCACTTCCTCGCGCCACGCATCACTCAAACCTATGTGCTTCTCTTATAAGGTAACCCCTCCCCCAATACGCGTTTTTCTCATACACCTGTTCTTGTTCTCTTCTTCTCCAGACATACATGCTTAGTGACTTAGATGCATTTTCTTCTTCTTTGTTGGTTTTTTGGTTCTGTTGATGCAAGCATTGTTTAATCCTTTGCAGGTGTAAAGGTCTCATCTTGCAATGGTGGAAATTAAGCATTTAAAATAGCTTTCTTTGTTTGATCTTAGGTACAGGAGCCCACCAGTACGCTAACAGTAGAAACTTGTTCAGGTATTTTAGCCAAATTCCTCTTTTTTACTCGAAATTCCTCGTGCAAACCATTGTTTGATCTTAAACGTTGAGACCCATTTTCAGATTGGAGCTGAATTTCGAAATCTGTCTCCTTTAGAGCCACTAGTGCACCCAGGAAAAAAAAAAAAAAAAACCTCACTTTTGCAAACTGTTAGGTTTATACCCCAGTGGTGCTTTTAGGGTATCCACAGAAACTTTCCCAATTTGCTCATTTGAGCCCTGTATGATCCTTTAAAACAATTGTGCAAGATTCGGTTCTTGCCCTATTTCTCCTTCTGGAAATGAATGGGGATGAAGGAGAAAAGATTGTGTTCGAGATTGGGGTGGTGGTTCCAAAGATGAATCAAAAGGAAGAAAATGAGATTTTCGGCTGCGTCGAGGTTCTTGTAAACGAGTTCATGAAGGTTGGATTGAAAGTTGAGAGGGTTCAAGGCATTAGCGACGAGTTTATAAAGGTTTGATTTTCTTTCAGATATCTCCATTCTGCCCTGAAAAACCATATTGCTTCTTATGATCTTTGTTTATATTGTAATTGATTTTTATTTTTTATTTTTTATCCATATGCTGCCTGTTGTGGATTGTGCATACCTAATATTAAATTCAAGATTTCAGCTTTGTTCCTTCTTTTTTTTTTCTTTTTTTTTTTTAATATCTTTGACTTATAAACAACTCCATCTCATGGAATTTGTGGTTTTGCATGTTAAAAGGTTTTATTTATTTATTTTATTTTTATTGAATATATGTTCTTCTTTCTTCTGTTCAGTTGGGGTTTTGTTCCAAGGAACTGTTGAATATCGAATGGATTATTGAAATGAAAAGAGATTTTCTGGTTTATTGCCTGTTTATACTTTCTAGTAAGAAAACTTGCTTGCAGTTGTGGTGGACCCCTACGTCCACTCCGGGCAAATATAGAGCCACTTAATTAGTAAATTTGTCTATAAAGTTGAATTAGATTTGTTCTTTTGCAAATTGATGAACTGCATCCTTTTTCTTTTGTTAAATCCTAAGAAAGGTTGTGACTTGTGAACCCTAATTTAACAGGCAGGGTGCTTTCCCATTGAGTGCACAGATTGTAAAAAAATGTGAATTGCGTTTTAAATCTAAGTGATGCCTAGTCTTTGTGGATAATTCCATAATTTTTATTAGTGACTGTCTTCCTTTCAGTTGGCAGCACCTGTGGAAACCTTGGGGAGGGCTGCAGCTGAGTTGCAGATGAAGAAGCCTACCTCTATTGGTAATAATTGTTTACCCCCCGTCACTGGCTGTCTCATTTCTTTCATTAACTTCTCTCATCAGTCATCTACTAGCCTTAAATGAAACGTGCAAGTATTCCATGTTCAAATATTAATCGTACATATTGTACACTGAGATAAATAAAGATATGTGCTTCATTTTATCCCCAGGAATGGATTTACAATTTGAGTGGGAAAATGCTGACGCTTTCCTGAGACAGCCTGATGGTTCATTGTTCAGTTGGTGTGAGCGTTTCCAGTGCTACCACCATTTAATATATGGAACAGTGAGTCATAATATCTACAACATCTAAATTTAACATTGCTTCTCTATTTTGAGCAAGTAATATCTAAAGTTCAAATGTGTGTTTCCAAATTTTATCATTTCTTAAATGTTTAACACCTCTCCTTTTTGACAGCAATTAATCTAATATTTTTCTTTATGTTGAGGCTGCCTACTTGTTGATTAACTAGCAACTCTTGGTTGTTTAACTTTTTTGGCTGTGACTAGAGGGTGACATTAATGTGAAATTATGGCTTCTAAAGCTATAGTGTTTCTATATGCGGTTTTGAACTTCCTATTGGGCATTGATCAGCTAGCAACTCTTGTTTGTCTAACAATTTTTGGTTGTTACTTGTTCGTGTTGTTCAAGTGAAATTTATGGCTTCTAAAGCCTTGGTGTTCTATATGTGGTTTTGGTATTGTATCATTTAAATCTTTGATGATGATTTAAGTGGACTCTTATTTTTCTAATTTTGACATGCACTACTCAATTGTTGGTTTATTGTGTTTCCACTTTAAGTCTCCTAATGGATATTGAATTTTTCCTTTTATGGTGACTCTGTTACTCTGGATATATATTTGAAACTATTTAGTCAGAGAAAACCACTGATTAGACAGAATCTTTTATAGATAAATAAGAGCAAGGCAGACATCACTCTAACATTTGATGGAAAAGAGATTCAATGGAAAGAGAAGGAATCTTTACTGCATAGATTGGAATCAGAGGGAATTGTTAAACAAGTTTTTCCTTTGCACGGTATGCTAACTTACATTTATTAGTCAAATTCATGAATTTCTTATGATCTGGTTGATCTTTAAGTAGGACAAATTGTGCTCAATAGATGAAATGAAGAGGAACAAGTTCCTGAAGAGTTGGGCACTAAATTTTAAGGACTACACCAACCAGCCAATTGATGAGATTTATTCATATTTTGGAGTAAAGGTAAATAGAATTAATCATCAGCTAAATTTTCATGTTTTATTTTTATTTCTTTGCGGATTGTTTAATCAAGGAACTTTTACTTGGTAGATAGCAGTTTATTTTACTTTCCTGGGAATGTATACACGTTGGATAACTTTTCCAGCTGTACTTGGGCTTATTGTGCAGTTGACCGATTTTGGGTAAGCATTGCAATCCTTAGAGTTTATTCTTGCAGACTTCTCTCATGTCCCTTTTTAGTGCATCAGGTGCATCATTGCTTGTAAACTAATAGCATGCATGCAATGATTCATACAGATCATTGCAGTTCCTAGTGCAGCCTATTTTCTTTGCAAGTATAGTCTTGTGGGCTGTGTTGTTTTTCCAGTTCTGGAAACGTAAAAACGCTGCCCTCTTGGCCAGGTAAGAATATGGATCTAAGATAAACTGCTTTGGTAAGAAAAGGGTCATCTTTCCATATATTGGTCTTTTTTCCATTTATTCCTTGTCCCCTTCTTCTGTTCTTTTATTCTGGATTTTGGCTGTCTAGATTGCAGATAAACAATTCAGTCAGCACCAGCCAGGAATATAGAGTTTTGGGTATGGAGTGGAGTTCCCTACAGTCATCCATGGGACTTGCTAAAAATGTGGGTGCTGATAAAACAAAAGTGAAAGCAGCATTGCAAAGATACGAGTGGCTTGGTTATCTCATGCGTTTCAGAAATGATGCTATCATTATTTTGAGTATTATCTGCCTCCAATTGCCATTTGAGTTGTTTTATGCTCATCTTTATGAGGTTATCAAGTCTGATATTGTTAGGTAAAATTCTGTTTCTTGTAATTTTTATGAAATGGATTGCGGCTTGTTAAAACTTTACAAGGATAATTTTTTGTGCATGTTTGTTTGAACTAATTAAAATCTGGGGTTCTAGTAGTTTTTTTCCTTAATTTATTATACAGCTTAAATTCAGGTCACTTTATGACTATATCTGGCATGCTTTATGTTTCAGGTTAGGCTTAACTGCTGTTTATATTTTTGTCATTCAATACTTTACAAAAATTGGAGGCAAGATATCAGCCAGGCTCATCAAGTATGAAATCAATGAAAATACAGAATATAGAGCTGACAGCTTGGTCTACAAGGTAATGTCTAGAATTTGATAAGTCTCAGTTGGTTTTCTTTCTCTCTCGGCAGGATATTTAATTGAAGGGTTCACTTGATATTGCAGGTCTTTGGTCTTTATTTTATGCAGACATATATTGGGGTTTTCTATCATGCGCTATTACACCGCAACATTAAGACCCTTCGCAAACTCTTGATCCAACGTATGATAATCTCTCAGGTAATGATGATTGATTTTTGACTACCTCATGTTAATTCTCCACAGCTTATTAGACTTATGGTATTATTCTATTGCAAAATGCTCTTCAGGTGTTTGAAAATCTCATGGAAAACTCTTTACCATTTCTCAAATACAGCTATAAAAAATATAGAGCTGTTAGGTAAGCTTTTTCTTTGCATCTTCCATGTATTATAATCTAATCAGCATGGTGTATGGCTATGATTTACTTTCAAATTTTTTGGATAGTTAACTAATGCATCTGTTATTCTCTTTTGTCAAGAAACAAGGAAAAATGTGGGAAAGGATCAACTGGAAAGGTCCAGTTTGCTTCCAGGGTGGAGAAGGAGTACCTCAAACCTTCGTATTCTGCAAGCATCTGTGAGGAACTAGAAGATGGGCTCTTTGATGGTAACATTCCAAATGTTGCAGCTAATAATATAAGTGGGCCTTCAAAACCTTGTGAAAATGAGACCATAATATTCTGTTTGTGCAGTATCAAAGCTTTCTCAGGCAGCAAAATGAGTTCTTTTTTTTTTGTTAAGCACTTTTGGGCTTAAACATGCAGAGCCAGGAAGAATCTTTTTATTATTATTATTATTTTCTTTCTTTCCTTTTCTTTTATTTCTTCTTCTTCTTCTTCTTTTGCATTTCCATTTTAACCACAAATAGAAGTGTTGTTGATAATGGCAAATTCTATTGAAGAAATTGAATGTTAATGTGCTACAAAAGAACTTCAATTATTTGGTTATTAAGTACCAGCTTAAACAACTAACAAAATATTGTCTTTCTACTAATAAAGATCTCAACCGTGTGCAGATTTTCTTGAGTTGGCACTGCAGTTTGGAATGATAATGATGTTTGCTTGTGCATTCCCCCTTGCATTTGTCTTTGCAGCCATAGTATGTTATAGTTTTTGTATTACTTTCACCTAATTGCAGAGATAGTTTGATATTTATTTCATTTGAATTGATTACTAAAATTGAAGTTTCATGTATAGAACAACCTCACAGAAATTAGAACAGATGCTCTGAAGCTGCTGGTTGTGTTCAAAAGACCTGTTCCACGTGCTGCTGCAACAATGGGAGCTTGGCTAAACATATTTCAGGTACTTTGGTCATCTAATTTTCCAGTCTATCCATCCATCATGCATTTCACAGACAATTGGCAAATTCAAAGTGTAATAACAAATGTCCTGAGTAAGACACTTTTTTACATTTACTTTATCTCTCTTTCACAATAAATGTTAGTGTAACTCTTTTCAATGAGCCTTGCATATGTATTTAGTAATTATTATGGCCACTGCTAAACCAAACTAATGGAACAGATAATGATTGGACGTACTGAAATTGCAAAATGTTCTTACTAAATATCTGAAACTTTGTTCTTAGGGCTAGAAAAGCAATGGCCTATTATACAGGCCCTGGATTCATGAGTAGCTGCAAAGCCTGGGACTCAATTGCAGCCACAACAGGAGAATTGGGATTTTGATAATTAATAATAACAATAATGTCAAAAAAACATAAAAAACTTAGGTGAAAAGCTCTCCTCATGAGGAATCATGAAGAAAGAATGGGGTAGGAACCTTCCAATGCTTCCTTCTCCACAAACTGGAAAAATCATTGCTGCTTTCTTAAATTTATATTATCCATGAAGTGGTTCTTGTTAATAACTGGAATATAAGCAACTGCTCATCCATGTTTATTTTTTTGATATTCAACTCTTTATCATTATCTTCACTGATGCATGTATGACAAGAATATCAGTTCCTCATAATGATGGCAATATGCACCAACTCTGCACTTCTAGTGTGGTTATACGACCAGGAAGGGAAATGGAAAATCGAGCCTGGTCTTGCTGCAATTCTTATCATGGAACATGTCCTGCTGCTAATAAAATTTGGGTTTTCCCGCTTTGTTCCTGAGGTGATCATCTCTTACTCTAGCCTGATATAAAGGTCACTAATTGGTTCACATCCATTCATTTTTTCAGTGGTTTAAATATGACCCAGTTTAGAGCTGAATCTGTCCGATTTGAGAACTATGGACATATGTTTCTTGACAGGAACCTGCTTGGGTGAGAGCCAACCGGATGAAGAACGTTACACAAGCACAAGATGTGTGCTCTAAACAGCTTTTGAGGTGTATTTCTGGGGGTGAGAAGGCATTTTCTGTACGGAGTGCAGAAAGGCCCCTTCATGAATCGAAGAAAACAGATTGATCTTGCAGAAGAATTAACTGGTGCTCAAGCAATTCCCCAAATCCATTCCCTGCAGAGCACTCAAACGAGAACCAGAAATCTGTTTATCATTTGAGCTCATTCCAGTGAGAAAATTTTGGATAGTAGTGGCATATATTTCAAAACCCTGTAGGTTTTCTTTTCACCTTTGTTTTTTGTGAGTTTGCATTTTTATGTCCATAGTTTGATATTTGTGTTTTCTATATTTTGAACTTCAAAGATTTTGGTAATCAGAAATGTGGAGAATTTGTTCATTATAGGATCTGTTAAATTTTTGACAATTTGTGCTGTCACTGTACAGAATTTTCAAAAACTTTATATCATCTTTGTGTAATTTAATACAAATGGATACTGTTATTACCAATATACATCAGAATCACAGGATCCTGAAACATAGCAGGTAAAAATTCATGGGAGAAAAATATAAGAAAAGAAAGAATCAAAGAATCAGAGAATCAAAGACAGAAGAACCTTACAATCTCTCTCTGCGGCTTGCCCTTCTATCATCCTCATATCTACAATTAATCATCCTGCATATCTTGATTTTCCATGACCTGCCGTTGTCATGAAGGTCGAACAGGTTAGCCATGAGACGAGCTTTCTGGGCTTCCTATTCCATTACTGCTTTTCTGCCGGGAACTTCCAAACCGACTGCTTTTCCTGGAGCTTCTCATCCTGCTGCTGACTTGACGAGCATATTTCACAACGGCCTTAGCCCATCTCTTGATCTCATCTTTGAACTGATTAGAATCTATGTCTTTCAATGATGTTCCCGGTTCCATGGTTATCTCCTTGAAGGAGAAACAGTTATTGACACGCATGCGCTTGTTGGGAACATTGCTCTTCACAACTTGGATCTTTTCTGGAACAACACGTTCCTTAACAGACATGGTTAAGGCTGTCTTAGAGAAGATAAGAAAATGTTACGGTAGCTGCTGAGAAAGAAATTGGTGGGTTTTTATATGGGATGGGAATTGAACTGGGACAAGTAAACATGATCTTATTCCAAGACGTGGAGGTGTTTCATTGACTTGACTTTTCAACGATATGTAATGGTCAGATTCTTGCACACCAAAGTTTTGGAGAATATAAGCCTAAACCATGTACTTGTTTAAATTTTATGGGCGTGTTGATTAGTCTGAGGCTCTAGGCATGCCTGACCAAGTAACTTCCGAGATTAGGATTAGGGGATTTTACAAGAAGATCTACTCTTTTTGATTTCTTAAATGATCAAATGTTGTTAATTAAGTTGTGAAATAAATAGGAAGATGATTGTAAGATAGTTTTTTTTTTTTTTTTTAATATATAAATTTAATAATTAATTTTTTTATTTTATTGAAATGTATAATATTATATTCATTTATTTAATAATGTACAAAAATTATAAACAAAAATTATAAAAAAAAAAAAAAAATCTACATATCCTTACCTTTTTCCATTTGAAGTATATAACTAAATAATTAATTGAGGGTTATAAGATTGACTTATTCCTTTTAATGGTCTACTTTGTTTTGCATTTTTATTAGTTCTCTGAAATCAAGCTGGCAAAGAAATTTATTATACGTAAAAACTACCTACCGGTCCTCGTACACTAGCTTGCCTACCAAGTCTCTGTTTCGGTATAGCCAACACTCAAGAAAGAAAAATATACAAGCAAATTTTTTTTTTTTTTTGGGTAAAAAGAATATGACAAATTGATTTTATGAATCTTTGTTATTTTATATTGTAGTTTTTATTTTATAAGATATGAGTGGAGTTGCTTCTCTACCTAACCTTTGGCAAAGAAAAAATTAGGAATATTCTTTGACAAAAAAAATTTAATAAAGTTAGATTTATTCATATGTGCATCTTAATATTAATATTTATTTTAAATAAATATTGTCAACAAATCATTACTGTTACACTCATAAGAAAAGTAAAGAATTTTTATTTTTATTTTTATTTTTTAAGCCTATGTTATCACCTGCATCTTAAATGTTGTTCTTTGTTCATCTCCAAAAAAAAATATAATGAAAAATAAATAGGGAAGGTTGAAAAGGGCCAAAGAACTAAAAGGATCTGAAAAGTAACAATATCATAGTTATAGGAGTGGAGGCTCACCTATTTTTCTGCTTTCTGCTTAGTCTCAATTACAAACAATATTTCCTAAGAACGAAACAAATTCTGGGATTTATCCAACGCTCCATCCTAAATCATGACACTTGAATAGTATGTAGTGCGAATCTCAATCGTTTTTTGTCTGTAAAATTTGCTGATAATCCATCCTTCTTTTTTTGTCAAATCTGTTTAGATTCTGCATAATATGCACCAGGGATTGAGAAGATCTAACGTTTCCTCTTCTGCAGTGACCATCTTTTCAAGCTTTTGCTCATTGGAGATTCCGGTGTCGGAAAATCATGCCTCCTATTGAGATTCGCGGAACTCTTAACTTCCCGAGTCTTTTTTTGATTCGTGATCCTTACTCATTCATTAATTTAGAAATATATAATTCTTTTCATTTGCCGATGTATCTTAATTTCCATTATGTTCTTGTGTTTGTAGGATGATCCTTGCATTGATAGTTGCATAAGTACCATTGGTGTCGACTTTGTAGGTGTAGATATTGAGATTTGGGGCAGTTTTGTTTAATTAACAAGAAATACTCTCATAGCTAATTTCTCTAATAAGAATTATAGATAATAACTAAGCATTGAATATCAATTCTCATCTACTGTATGTATTACTTGTTTGCTAACCACT
>BPVZ01000112.1:766440-787043 GCA_020521535.1 Rubroshorea leprosula
TTAATTCAGGATGTATAAGAAATTGACAACAAAAGTCAATCTTAGTCTTATACAAAATCTGTTCACGTTAATTGTGCGATGATAAGTGGGATACTGCTGGTCAAGAAAGATTCCGAACGATAACCAGCAGCTACTACCGTGGTGCATACGGCATTATTGTAAGGATATCCCTCTCCAATATCTTTTCCATGGATATTTTCTTTGCATATATGTGGCATCTGGGGATGGTTATATATATATGCTCCTGGTTTTCTAGATTGTATATGATGTCACCGATGAGGAAAGCTTTAAACACGTCAAGGGTTGGCTGGCAGTGATCAACAAGTTCGCAACTAACAATGTTAATAAGCATCCATGAGCGGATGGATAAATTGATAAAAAACTCTTCCAGTTTAACCAGAAATCTTAGTTTCAAATCCTGAGAATACAATTTTTGTATAAAAATAGAAGATAATATGCAAACTGAATTTCAAAACATAGCAACGAGATACGTATGGAATGAAAATCATAGTGACAAGATAGCACAAGGACATGGCACAAATGACTAGTTCACCTGAACTCTCATTTTACTTTTTTTATTTTTAGCCAACGTTAACCTGAACTCTTAAAATCAGTAAATCAAGAATGAAACGGAAAAAGGGAACAAAAAGAGGGATATACCAAAGACAGAACGTGCACGCTAGCTTGCAGTAAAGTGATTATTTCAAAGAAATATAGAAGACACCATAAACAACACATAAGATACCAATTTTTTTTTTTTTTTTGTTTTGGGAAACAGTACAGAAGATACCGTTCTGTAACCCAAAATAAAAAATGGTAAGACACCATAAATGGTACAAAATCATAGTTCGAAACTTTGAATTCTGGAAGCTCAGAAAAGAACTGTATCAGCTTCCAAACTGACACAATGTTAAAAATGAAATCCCTAAACAGAAATTTTTCCAAGTTAAGTATTATAAAACAGAAATAAAACTATGTCTCCCGATATCTCAGATCAATACAGAGAAATCAAAATCCATAAAACCACAAACAAACAAACAGAACCATGTGATAACTTCCACGTAGCACTACTAAATTCATTTATAGCATTCTCTAACATAGCAAAACCATGTGGTTTTCATTCAGTAGGCCTCATTTTTTCCTTCATTTTTTAGTTCAGTAGATTTCAATTTTTTTAATAAAAAATTAACTTTTTTTTTCTTTCAGTGGATCTCAGATCCATTAAGTTAGAAGGTCTTTTGAGTAGATCTTAATATTTTTTATAAGAATTTTTTCGAAATTTTCCTTTTGTGGATCTCAGATCCATTAAATAATGAGGTTTAATTTATATTTTTCATTCCGGTTTTCCATTCAGTAGACCTCATTTTTTTCTTCATTTTTTCTTTTAGTAGATTTTAATTTTTTTATAAGAAATTAATTTTTTCTTTCTTTCAGTAGATCTCAAATCCATTAAGTTAGAAGGTCTTTTGAGTCGATCTTAATTTTCTTCAAATTTTTCTTTCAATGGATCTCAGAGGCTTTAAATCATAAGGTTTAATTTATATTTTTCATTCTGAGTTTTTCATTCAGCAGACCTCATTTTTTTTTCTTCTGATTCTGAAATTAGATGGTGTAATTGATTTTTGATAATTGGGCCGTGATTTTAGGGCCTTATGGCCCATGTCGATTTTATTGCTTGGGTTTGTCAGTTCACGTTTATTGGTTCGCATCTCACACCAAGCTTAGGGCACGTCTGTAAGCCCTAAATTAATCTCTAAATTAAGAAAATTCTTAATTTAATCTCTAAAATTTTCAAATTTAACCCAACTTGATTCTTCCGCTTAAAAACCCACCTGGCTCGTTAATTAACTGTAGAAGAATGACATGTTAAAAATTTTTAACACATAAAAATAACAGCTTGGATAAATAAATGACATAAAAAAATAATTTGTCATGTTGTTATTGTTTCACAAGACTTAATTATTTAATAATCAAATCATTAGACTTTCACGCATTTTCACCCTCATCCTCTTCTTTATACTTTTTGTTTAAAATTTTAAATACCATTTTATTCCTTCCACTTTTCATTTTAATATCAAAATTATCTTTTAATTTTTAAAAATATCAAAATTATTTTTAAATTTTTATTTTTATATCAAAACGATACCTTCATAAATTAAATAGACAGATATCACGTTATCTTACTAATAAATTAATTATTTTTTTCTTAAATAATGAAATAAAAAAATAATTGATCACCTTTTATATGTGTTGATATTTTTATTTAATTTAAAAAAAATAATATATTTTTTTTCATCCACATCATCTCTTTCTTCTTTTTCTTTTCTTTTTTTGGTTTCGACCAGATATCCGAAGCTTCGCTTCGATTACTTCATACCCGACTCCCATCGCACACTTAAAAATAATAGATAAATCAATTAACGGGTGCTGATGCATACACAAGTTGTCAAACTCGATAACTTACTGGAACAGATCGCTTACCTCTTTATCCGATCCCTCCTTGGTACATCATTTCTTTTTACTCTTTCACTTTCTCTCTTCCTTACCCTTACTTATCCCTTACCTCTGCAAAGCCAGATCTGGGTTCTCTCTCAATCTTTATCTTCTTCCTCCTTTCCTCCTCCCTGCTCATCTTCTTCTTCCTTTCTTTTTTTTTTTCTCTCTCTCTTCTCCATTCTTCTTCCTCTCTTAAACCCAGATCTTAAACCCAGATCTGAGTTTTTCTCAAACCCAGATCTGGGTTTAGTCACATAAATTAAGAAGAAGTTGGTGATAATAAGAAAATGAAGATCGACCACGCGCTTGGGACTGTCAAGTCCAATGGCATCCAGAAAGTTCTCGCTCTCCGTGGAGATCCACCTCATGGCCAGGACAAGTTCGTCAAGGTTCAAGGTGGATTCGCGTGCGCTCTCGATCTGGTGAGCAAACACTTCTTTATGGTTCATTCCCTGTTTCCGCAGATCTGGTTTTATTCAATTGATTCGTGATGCTTGTTTCTAGGTGCAACACATCAGAAGAAAATACGGTGATTATTTTGGTAATACTGTTGCTGGTTATCATTTGTTTGATTAAATTCCTCTTACAAAATTTGCCTTTTGTTTTATTAGCATCTATCTATTTTGCTTTACCAAAAATTAAAAAGATCATTGTTTCTATAAGAATCATATCACCCCATAAATGGGAATTCAATCCAGCTATTGAGATTACTGGTTTTCGTAGTTTGCACTGCGGCGCCGTCGTGCGTTTGCTTGGAGGACCGCCTCCTGGTTGGAATGACTCTGGTTCGAGACGCCGCCGCTCAAGAAGCCTGTAAGCCTTTTAATTTTGTACTGAAAAAAATTGATGAACAATTCGTTTTGTATTTTTATTTTTTTGTGATTTATTTTTAATTTCTGGTTTTGAATATTCACAGTTTGCTTGGACGGCAGTTTGCCGGCACATCATCTCCACAGAGGATTCGGCGCCGGAGAAGACAATTGGCTTCTTCAATTCGAGGTAAGATTTCAGATTTTTTTAAAAATAAAATTAAAAAGAAATTTATGTATTTTAATGCACACTACATATTGAAAGTGTAATTCTCACGCTAAAATTATTAAGTTATTTTAAATTAATTTTAGTTATTTTTAATTAATAAGATCCAAAGAAAGGGACTTACTTGAGGTTCACCTCTGTGAACATCAAGACCGGCTTCAAGTTCGCCAGAGTGAATAGCCGGGTCAGCAGGTTTGCTTTTGTTGGAAGTTGAGGTGGTGGCGGTGAATCTGTGCGGAAGAACTTGATCATTGCGGCCTGTAAATAGACCCTGGTACAGCCTTGAAGATGGTATTGCTGGGAGCGTTGACTGCATTTTTGCTTCTTTTTTGCTAAAGTCGTTTGATTTCTTTGATTGCAGTTGGAGGAAGGAGAAAAGCTATAAAAGAATTTGAGCAAAACCCAAATTTATGTGATGAAACCCAGATCTGGGTTTGGGAGAGGAAGAAGGGAGAAGAGAGAGAGAAAGAATAAGAAGAAGAAAGAAGAAGGATGAGCAGGGAGGAGGAAAGTAGAAAGAAGATGAAGTTTGAGAGAGAACCCAGATCTGGGTTTGCAGAGGTAAGGGAAAGTGAAAGAGGAAGAAGAGATGACTTGGATGAAAAAAAAAATCATTATTTTTAAATTAAATAAAAATGTCAACTCATACAAAAGAGGGTCATTGTTTTTTCCATGTTATTAGTTAAGAAAAAAAGAATTGATTTGCTGGCAAGTTAACGTGCCACCTGTTCATTTAACTGATGGAATGATAGTTTTGGTACTGAAAATGAAAGTTTAGGGATAATTTTGATACTTTTTAAAGTTAAAGGATAATTTTGGTGTCAAAGTGGAAAGTTGAGGGACCAAAATGGTATTTAAACCATTATTTTTTCTCTTTCCATTCTTTGTGGCTAATATTTGCATTTTAGAGGAGGACAGTCCAATTACAACCATTGTTGGTTGGAAATTTGTTCAGTAGTTGAGTTTGATCTAACTGTTTTTATCTTCTCTAGTCTTGACTTATTTGTGTCAATGTAGTTCTTGCTCCAACATGGAAGAAATGGAAGAAATGGAAGACGAAGATCAATAAAAAAGTAGAAGAATGTAAGTAACGATTGAAAAAACTGAGTAAGAAGAATGGTAATGCACTCAAGAAATCTTATATCAAACTCCAAATGGTTATACTCCAGAAAGCTTGTGAAGTTCTCAGTAAACAGTTGGACTCTTTTAAACAAGGGGAAGTGATTCAAGATCTGCCGCCAATATGGTAATCCATGATTATGTTTTTCTACACATTGTGGTTTGCCTGTCTGATTTCTTGTCTCTTTTTGTTTGGAGTCTTAAGGGTTTATTTAGAGTTTCTAAATTTGTACAGCAGTAATATAACATTAAAAAATGAATTCCTTGTATCATGACTTCTTAGATTGCATTGCTTGTGCTTAAGTTTTTCTGTACGGTTATAGTTATACTGAATTTTTGGTATGATGAATTCTTGTTTATACTTAAGTTTTTCTGTATGGTTTGGTAATCCATGTCTATGATTAAATTTTTCTACACAGTGTGGTTAGCTTATAGATCTCTTGTTTGTTTGGAGTTTTAGGGGTTTATTTAGAGTATCTAGATTTTTACAACTGTCATATAACAGTAAAGAATGAATTCTTTGTGTCATAATTTCTTAGACTGGATTTTTGTTTGTGTTAATGCTAGTTTTGAGCCTACCTATTTTATCAAGGACCTTATGATACCATGTACTGATCATGATGAGGAGTTGGGTTGTTTAATTACTAAGTTGGAGGACATTGATAAGGTCATTGTTTTAGCACAAGAGTGGCTGTTATCTTTGATGGGAGAATTTGTGCTTTCATGGAAACACTTCAATAAGAAGAAATCTGTATTAACTGTCCAACATATTCTCTTTACATTTGAGGATTGGTATCATCATTTACTCTAGAGAGTTTCAAAAAGTAGAACAGCAACATACTTGAATCTCTTTTCTCAAGTTTCATGTGTATCCTCTTTTGAGATTCGAAAGCTTTTTTATAACAGATAATTAGTTTCTTGTTCTATATTTATTATTTTTTCAAAGTTTTTTGTTAAAAAATAATTGAATTTAGGTTGCGCACAAAATGGCTGAAAAGTGACATGGAGATCTTATGGGCTATATCAATTTCAAAACTGATATTGAGCTACAACTTTTGATTCCAAGAGGTAAATTCATTATTAGTTCTTTTTGTAGATGTACTAGTTCTTTTTGGAGATATACACTGATCAGCATAAATTTATTTAACTTTTGATCTCAAAAATTCAGGCAGTGGCTGTGGTTCATATAGAAGAGACTTAGAAACTATCAGGCACTTTCTGTTTGTGATTGTTAACAGGAGGCCACTGGAGGAGCTACAGATGGTTAATCAATTGAATTATTGTAACTTTAATGACGATGTGCTCCTTATTTGATGATTTTCTTGAGTTGTTGAATAGTTTTGATGAGCAAAAGTACCATTTAGATTCTTTTTTGTTTGATTTCATTACATTTTATATGATTATTTTACTGAGTTTTTTCGTTTTCAAGTATATTGTAGATGTTGTTCTTAACCCATCTTTTTTGTGGAGTATTGACAAGAAGTTCAAGCATCTAGATGATGCATATATGTTTTTTTTTCAAATGAAGTCAAGACTCAGAAAAATAAATAAGTATCCTTGTTGGCGAAGGTATGTAAGTTTTCAAAAGCTTCCTGAGCATTATGGTTTGTAGCAAATATTAGAGCTCAGGAAGTTTTTCAAAATTCACATACCACGGTGAACAAGAATACTTATTTATTTTTTTGAGTCTTGACTTCATTTCAAAGAAAAACATATATGCATCATCTAGATGCTTGAACTTCTTGTCAACACTCCACAAAAAAGATGGGTTAAGAACAACATCTACAATATACTTGAAAACGAAAAAACTCAGTAAAATAATCATATAAAATGTAATGAAATCAAACAAAAAAGAATCTAAATGGTACTTTTGCTCATCAAAATTATTTAACAACTCAAGAAAACCAAGGATACTTATTTATTTTTTTGAGTCTTGACTTCATTTCAAAGAAAAACATATATGCATCATCTAGATGCTTGAACTTCTTGTCAACATTCCACAAAAAAAGATGGGTTAAGAACAACATCTACAATATACTTGAAAACAAAAAAACTCAATAAAATAATCATATAAAATGTAATGAAATCAAACAAAAAAGAATCCAAATGGTACTTTTGCTCATCAAAACTATTTAAAAACTCAAGAAAATCATCAAATAAGGAGTACATTGTCATTAAAGTTACAATAATTCAATGGGTTAACCATCTGTAGCTTCTCTAGTGGCCTCCTGTTAACAATCACAAACAGAAAGTGCCTGATAGTTTCTAAGTCTCTTCTATATGAACCACAGCCACTGCCCACTGCTTGAATTTTTGTGATCAAAAGTTATATAAACTTATGCTGATCAATGTATATCTTCAAAAAGAACTAGTACATCTATAAAAAGAACTAATAATGAATTTACCTCTTCGAATCAAAAGTTGTGGCTCAATATTAGTTTTGAAATTGATATAGCCCATGAGATCTCCATGGCACTTTTTAGCCATTTTGTGCGCAACCTAAATTCAATTATTTTTTAAGTAACAAAAAACTTTGAGAAAATAATAAATATAGAACATAAAACTAATTATCTAATATAAAAAACCTTTCGGACCTCAAAAGAGGATACACACAAAACTTGAGAAAAGAAATTCAAGTATATTGCTATTCTATTTTTTGAAACTCTCTCAGAGTAAATGATGATACCAATCCTCAAATGTAAAGAGAATATGTTATAGTTAATACAGGTTTCTTCTTATTGAAGTGTTTCCATGGAAGCACAAATTCTCCCATCAAAGATAATTGCCACTCTTGTGCTAAAACAATGACCTTATCAATGTCCTCCAACTTGGTAATTAAACAACTCAACTCCTCATCAGGATCAGTACATGGTATCATAAGGTTCTTGATAAAATAGGTAGGCTCAAAACTAGCATTAACACAAACAAAAATCCAGTCTAAGAAATTATGATACAAAGTATTCATTCTTTAATGTTATATGATAGTTGTACAAATCTAAAAACTCTAAATAAACCCTTAAAACTCCAAACAAACGAGATCTATAGGTAAACCACACCATGCAAAAAAATTTAATCATAGACATGGATTACCAAACCATACAGAAAAACTTAAGCATAAACAAGAATTCATCATACAAAAAATTCAGTATAACTATAACCGTACAGCAAAACTTAAGCACAAACAATATAATCTAAGAAGTCATGATACAAAGAATTCATTTTTTAATGTTACATTACAGCTGTACAAATTTAGAAACTCTAAATAAACCCCTAAAGCTCCAAACAAAGAGACAAGAAATCATACAAGCAAACCACAATGTGTAGAAAAACATAAACATGGATTACCATATTGGCTGCAAATCTTGAACCACTTCCTCTTGTTTAAAAGAGTCCAACAGTTTTCTGAGGACTTCACAAGCTTTTTGGAGCCTAGCCATTTGGAGTTTGATATAAGACTTCTTGAATGCATTACCATACTTCTTGCTCAGTTTTTTCAATTGTTGTTTACATTCTTCTACTTTTTTATTAATCAATTCACAGACCTCATCTTCGTGGCCTCCTGTTAACCATTAGTAGCTCATCAAAGTTATCCAACAGCTCAAGAAAATTGATCAAATAAGGTGGCACATCATCGTTGAAGTTACAGTAATTCAGTTGGTTAACCATCTGTAACTCCAGTGGGCTGATCTTGATATCTTATGAAGTTCAACCGTTGATTATAGTTGGAGGGAGCTAAGGGAAGCACCTTTTTTTTGGGAACCAATACCAGCTATGATTCTGCACCATAGCCAATACAAGGAATTGGACTAAGCCCTTTGGAGGTCCGTCTCAGGTTGGGGATGCGTACGGCATACCACAGAAATGTTGAAAAGCCTGATCTTGCTTTTTGGATTTTGATCAGGGTTGATATCTTATGGGTGTGCTCACTGTAGTTCACATGCTATTTGGAAAGCTTTAGTAGAACTATATTTGAAGGCATGGTATCATTCAAAGTAGAAAGAAGATTGGCATGCAATTGTTGGCATTGAAGTGAATAAGGATTTCCCGATGGGAATGTGGAGTGTGCTTATTGTTTCCATGTTCTTAGGGTACCAATGATATATAAGAACATAAGAGTGGGCTCATCAGCTCTAGACCTTGAAAACTGGAAAAATCTTTGATTTCACGTTTTTGTCTTCTACTTTATTTTGGGTTGTATAATTATAAGTTTATTTTGGGTCCTATAATTATAAAAAAAAAATGTTGTGTTATTCAAATTATATTAGATTGCATAACTATAATTATTGAATGATGACAGTTTTTCTATTGTTGAAAGTCTTTTCCCATCCAATGTTTCATATTTTGCAATCCAGAGTCATTCTAATTATAATTTGATAATGTTTTAGTTTTACTGGTAATCTAGTGATGCTCATGTTAGTTGATACATACTCCTTCAATTCCCCTACGCCTAAAAATTTTAAAAACTGAATTAGTTAACAAAAAACTGGCCATGCCATTATTTAGTGGTTAAATGTTAAATTTGGTTTCTCAACTTTACGAAATACACATTTTTATCTTTCAATAAATTTTTGCACTTTTTTTATCCCTCAATTATACGAAATGCATTTTGTTAGTCTCTCTGTTAATTTGGATCGTTAACTCGCTCATGTGGCATTTTTTATAGTTTTTTTTATGATGTGGCAAAAATCAATTAAAACGTAAATTTTTTTTTATTACAACTCGTGTCAACTCACTTTATTATTATTTATATTTTTAAAAAATAAAATAAAATAATTTTATCCATCTTTTTCATTTCTTTTTTTCTTTTTCTTTCTTCCTCTTCTTTCTTACTCTTCTTCCTCGGGTCTTTCTTCCTCAGGTCATCGAACGGAACCCAACCACTGGTTCGGTGGAACCCAGCCTGGGTTCCACCGAACCCAACTCCACTTCTTTTTTTTTTTGTTTATATGGTTGTTTGCCAAGAGATTATCCAAATTGCAGGTTGTTGTGAGGGATTTTTGGGCAATTGGTTTTTTTTGTTTGTTATATGATTGTTTGCCAAGAGATTATTCAAATTGCAGGTTTTGTTTGCCAAGAGATTATTCAAATTGCAGGTTGTTGCGATGGATTTTGAGACAACTGGGTTCTAGTGAATCGAGCTGGGTTCGATGAAATCTATTTACTAGGTTCCACGGAACCCAGTAGAGCTGGGTTCGGTGGAATCTATTTGCTAGGTTCCACTGAACCCAATAGAGCTGGGTTCGGTGGAACCCAAGCTGGGTTCTGACGCAGCTCTTTTTTTTTTTTTGTTATATGTTTATTTATCTAGAGATTATTCAAATTGCAGGTTGTTGTGAATGATGTTTGAGATTTTTTTCTTCATATTTTTTAAGTATTGTCTAAATGATTTCAATCTTGAATGGAAAGAACATCGTCGACGGAAAAAACAGAAACAGTAATCAATGGGCAAAGAAGCAATTCTTAATGGTGATGTAGGGACTCATTTGAACAGATTTGGCACGTTTTGGCCACGGTAGCATGATATGGCAAAAGTTTTTGTGCACATCATCATTTTTTTAAATTTTGCTCTTCACATCATCAAAAAAAATATTAAAAATGCCACATAAGCAGAGTTAACGGCCCAAATTAACAGAAGGATTAACGGAGTGCATTTCGTATAGTTAAGGGATCAAAAAAGTGTAAAAAATTGTTGAGGGACCAAAAATGTGCAACTCACTAAAGTTAAGGGACCAAATTTAGCATTTAACCTTATTTAGCAAAATTAATGCCAAAAATGGAAATTTGTTATATATTTAATACAATTTGAAAGTAAGGGACCAAATTGCAATTTTAACCTTCTCTGCACAAAACCACACTCTTATTAGGTGAGCAGAAAATGAAATTACAAGATTATTGAGATGTGACGTTATGAGATATGATTACGGTGCCAAAACCATCTTTAGACAAGGAGAGAGAACAAAGAGATAAGAAGCATCGACAAAATTAATCCTAATGGAAACTGGAGTACCTTTGATTCAACAGTGAGTTGGGAAAACTAGTGACAAAATAATCAATGGAAAAGAAAGGAAAAATAAAGAGGGGGGGGGGGGGGGGGGGGCTACACTTGATCTTTAGAACTAAAGGAGGAAGTTTCAAACATGAAAAAATAATCAATAAAAAATTTGATGCGCTGCAAGTTTCAAAAGCTCTTTCCCACCAAGATTTGAGTGAAAATTACTATATTTACTACCTTAAACCTAGTGGCAAATATCCAACATCCTTTAGTTTTGTTGTTGTCGTCATGCTAGCTAGCTACAATCACATTTTCTTCTAACTTCAACCAAGCACAATTTTGAGAAACATTACCATCATCATATCTTCTATTTTTAGAAGAAGATACCAAAAAAGAAGGGGGGCAACAAGAGAAAAATAGAATTTTGGGAGGTTGGAAGGGAGAAGGAGAAAAGAGAAGAAATCAAGCTGCCCACCCAGAAGCAAAAAACAGGTTGCTTGCTTGTAGATTCTGTGCGACAGCCAATTTTCGACCTTGAAGCTATAGCTTGTGCTAAAGATTTATGGGGCACTTCAATTGTGAGAATTGATGTAGCTTTTAACTCAACCGGTTGGTGGGAAAAGTAAAGGATCTTTCTCCAACAGCAACCCAAAAAGGTTAACCAAGCAAATACATTCCCACATTCCCTTCTTGGAATGTCTTATGCACTTGAGTTTTCGGTTGTGTGCCATGCTAAATGCAGCAATTTTGTGGTGAAATCAAAAGAATTTCCATTGGCATCCACTGAAGGGCTTTCTGCTCCTGTTAGGATTTTATCATTAAAAGAAAGAAAAATATATAATGCAAGCTCAATTAATGTATATGTTAGTTCTTTCAACTTCCCCAGGAAGCAAATAAGCATTTAACCATAACTGCAAGGTAACCAAAAGGAAATGATGGAATGAAGAAATCACTGACCTCGCCTTACAACACATGTTATACCACCAAGGGATTTGGAAGGTCTTGAGGGAGTCTGAACTTGTCTACTGCAGCGGGCATTCCATGTTTATGCTTTAACCCAAATCGGGCAGAGAAATCATAATTCATATCATTCTTCAGTTACATTTACCTCATCAGATTTTTGCTAGCTTCCAAAAATTGTTGCCTCATTGCTTCCCGGAGTACAACCAGACACGAAAGAGATTGCTGTATCACATGAAAAATCACCATACATGCCCCCAAAATAACAAACAAAGAAAACAAAGAAATGAAACAGGTAGAGAAGACTTGTGTTAGAAAACAAAACTCTAAGATCCTGTTGCCACTGGCAATCATCACCACTAAGGCAACACTCAAATTTGTCAAAAATTGAATCATTTTCATACAAATCACACAAGTGGAACAATCAAGAACAGAATAATCAGCACCGATAAAACAAAGCACAAATAAACTGATGTTTGTTTGTTCTTTACAGAGGCTAGGAAGTAGGAACCACACCTTAGGTCTCAAGTACTCGTGAACCTGGAAAGTTGCAACAGGACCAGAATCCATGTTGCTGTCCCACCACTGACACTAAAGTAACGAGGGGGTCAGGTTAGGTAACATGAAGAAGTCTAAAATCCCATCCGAACAAGAATGCAAACGTCAAATTGATGTAGCGTTAAGAACATAAACAATGTTCAAGTTAATGCAGCCACTGAAAGTCTTAAAACTGAACGGAAATGCAGACCACGGTACGATATTCAGGACAACAAAGATGATCATGTCTAAGACATAAGAATGCCAAGCATTAGTCAGATAAAATACACATATATTGTCTCAAGGACCCAAAATTGAAATTAAAAACAGGATGTAGCAAACCAGAATACCAAATAATAGAGAGAAATGAAAAGAATAGGAATTATGAGTAGTGACCTTACAAAAAAATCCAAGGAAACTCATTCTCGGAAACTCAACAGATAATAACATATCAACCACTAAGGAATTAAACATTTTTTCCTCCCCATGTGAGTACCTAGGACCTCTTACCCATCTTATTGTTTCCCTCCAAGGCTAATGTTTAAAAGTTCAAATCAATGTCGAATATGCATATGTTTGGAACTTCAAATCTGAAGCATGCTCCCACCCATAGGCATACCTTGTTTAACATCTAATTTTCTTCTAATCTTATTCCTGTTTGACTAATGACTCCCTTGGCTTCTGCTCTGCAGATTTTGCAGGAAAAAGGATCATACCACATGCTAGTTAAGCAACAAATACAATTAACCACACAATTTAGAATGATTCTTTTCCTATATTTTGCATATCAGTACATAGAAAATATGTTCATAGAAGGTCATGGCAGCTTTCATACTTTCTGGACATCATATGTCATACTTATTGCTTTCATACCCTCACAAAATCAAATACAATGTACAGAGAAAAAGGTTACAGATTGAATTAGACTCAATCATTGCGATTTGCTTTAAAAAAGCAGGCCGCATGTGTCACTAGAAATACATGTATTGCAAAGTTTAGTTCCATACAAAAACCAGACATCAATATTGCAAATAAAAGCCAAACCTTCAGAGTCATATAATCACGACTAAGTATATGTCTTAAATGAAACGTGCAAGTATTCCATATTCAAATATTAGTTTTACATATTGTACACTGAGATGACTAAAGATTCATGCTTCACTTTTTCCCAAGGGATTGATTTCCAATTTGAGTAGGAAAATGTTGATGCTTTCCTGAGACAGCCTGACGGTTCATTGTTCAGTTGGTGTGAGAGTTTCCAGTGCTACCACCATTTAATATATGCAACAGTTAGTCATTATATCTACAACATCTAAATTTAACATTGCTTCTGGAAGATACAATAAACAATACAGAAGCATTGTTTAAATTCTGGAAGCTAAGAAGCCAAGTGTAACAAGTATATTTCATAGAAAGAGACCAAAAGTAGGTCCTTCTTAGGTCTTACATGTTAGTGCTTCATCACTGCAGGTTCAGAAAATTTTAAAACCTGACTTTGATATAAGCAGCAGCATAAAGTCAACAACCAGAATTTCTACTCCCAGGACAACACATGTACCATTACCAATAGGCTCAAATAATTGATGGTATGTGGTTGGGTTAAAAAACGCTGCTTTCTGTTTTAAATCCCAAACGTATCTGTTTGGCAGCTACTTTTACTTGAAATAAGAAATCAAACAATAAATAAGGAGGGAACACTTATTCATGATTAATTGGAGCAACCTAGACGTGCTATGGATAATCCAATTTGACACATTATAACATAACTTCACTTTGAAAATCATTATTTCACACTCATAATTCTCCGAAAAGACTAAATGAACAAGCTCCAACCGATGACAACTGATTTACAAACAATAAATAGGCAATCAAACGATCAATAGGGAGGGAACGATCATTCATGATTAGAAGAACAAGCTAGATATGTGCTACGGATAACCCGGTTTGACACATTATAAAATAATTTCACTTTGAAAATATATGACACTAATAATTTTCCAATAAAAAATGTAAATTGAACAAGCTCCAACAGATGATAACTGATTTACGTGGTTTGCTACAGCCTTGACCATCCTGGGGAACTCTTCTCACAAGAGACTTGTGAATCAAGTTTGCAGGTTTGTTCTGTCTCTTCTCTTAGTAGTTGCAAGCAGAACCAACTGATCCCTGCTCCCAGGCTGAATGGTAACTGTTTTCTTGTTTGCCAAACCTAATACATTGAATACACATTATACAGTCAACTGCAAACACCCCAAAGAATTATGTTCTCCCTATTTCACTCAAATTTCCTGCTTGCAAACTGACAACATTGTCGACCAATTTTAAGGAAATGAAAACCCAAAACAGAAAATTTTGTATTTTGGTGTTATAAACCAGAAACAAAACATCTCCACCGTATCTCAGATCAAGAATGCTAGACATTTACACAGAAAAAACCCATGATGAAACTTCCACATGACAACACCAAATTCATTATACATTCTCCAAGATAACTAAATATAGCAGACCAGAAAAGGGATGTCTTCTCTTGCATCCACAAAAACCAAACATTCATGAACAAAACAGGAAAAAAGAAAGAGACAGGACATGCCAGAGTGCTTGTAGGAGTTGAGATTGTAAAGATTGTTGCTTTCTTTGCTAAACTGAACGCTAGAAGATCCACTACAGAACTGCTTCACTAGAAAAGAGTTGTTCTTCTTCACTATCTTCCAAATCAAGGGCGCCGGGGCTGTCGCCATTGCCTCGGCCTCCTCTGCACTTTCACTCAAAATACAAATCCTGGATCAGGTAAAAGCTCCGCAAGAGAAGCAAATTTCTATATCGAGTTCAGAGAAAGTGGGGGAGGGAGACATGAGTGTTTGCGTCCAATGTATGGTATCGGTTTAATTGCTGTCTTGCCTGCTGACTCTTAGCACGATATTGTTTATTGAACCCCAAATTTTAAAATAACATCAATTAGTCCCTAAAGTTTATTGGCTCAGGAGTCAGGACGTCTTTCTATTTTTTCTTTTCCTTTTTTTGGGAAGGGGGGGGGGGGATTTCTACCCAAAAACGTTTGACTTTTTTTCAAAATATTAATTGATCAGTTATTTTTTAAAATCTTAATTAAAATATTTTTAGGTTTGAGTCCCCAAAAATAATTGAAAAGACCTCCCTGTGCCAAATACTACCTAATACTAATACTGTAATTTACTAGTCTTAAATCTATCTTGCAAAATTCGTAGACATGTCTTGTCAAGGTGCAGGAAAAGGTTGTCCAAAATCATAAATGTAAATTTAATCCAGAGATTGCAATTTTTGGTTGTAAAAAGTTAAAAAAAGAACTGAATGTGAAATGACAACAACATTGAAAAGGAAACTTGGCACAAATTGCTAATATGTCCAAATCTAAAAGGTACATTGGCAAAATTTAAGTTATTGCATTGGCCTCTAATAAACCTGAATCCATGAATTAAAAACCTAAGAACAGGTCATTAATATACCTATTAGCAGACCACCTCCTTTACACCTCAGCTAATGTTACATGTATATACAGAACCAGAGAGGCCTACCATCAAATTGTACAGAGGTTTTATACCTGTAGGGTATTAAATCTTTTGATATGGAACAAGAGACTCTCTAGTTAAATAAAATCCCATGAAAACCAACCACATTCGCCAATAGGAGGAACCTTATCAAGGCCAAATTCATGGGTTCCCTGGTATTAAAGCGCGGTGAGTGTGTCGTGCTGAACCATTCACTGCTTCATTTATTCTACTGAATACTAACTTCAAGGGAACACAAGCTATGACAGGAGCTTTAGGCTTATTCATCGTAAGTTTCCTGTTGGATTCACCAAGCTGCTTCTGAACACTCAGTGAAGACAATTTCCGTATCTTTTTGTTGGACAAAATCCCGCTTTTCCTTGATTTTCTAGATTTACCTGATGAGAGGCGTGATTGCAATTTCATACGCTTTTTAGTAACTCTCCCAACGTCAGAATTTCTCATGGCTACATGACCAACTTCAGTTACATTGCATTCATTGCTATAGCCACCATCATTCAAAACCTCAACTGTTAGCGGGTGACCAACAATGGCTTTGCCATTCAATTTACTCAAAAGGGAAACCAATGGAACATCTTGTGGACGGTACCTAGGATCTGCCTCAACCTTAACATCATATAATGAAGAATCACCAGAATAATTTCTAGCTGGAAAATCAGCAGTCTGATATCTGGGATGAACTGCATTGCGTGACATGCGGTAGGGAAGTGACCTTTGAGAGGCCATAGAACCATCAGGTAGTAATTTCAGTTCAGCTGCTCGAGAAACAGACTTCCATTCAGGGAATCCATCAATCTGACCTTCCATAAGTGGTTTAAGCCGTGCTGGTGATGTGCAAATGTTTGTCGAGATAGGCTCACCAACTCCATTGGAATCAACTTTCTGATCAGAACCCTGAGGGAATCCATTCAAGTGTTCTAGACATGCCAAATAAGCATTTGGTTCGTCATCCATGTCAACATATTTCCTCAAGTCTGGTTTTCTATTTTTACTTATTTGTCTTGAATTCCTCTTCCCTTTCAACTGCCACTTTGAAGTATCTCTCTCTATTCTCTGGCTAATGTTAACATTAATAGCTTCTGTCTGGATAGAACCTAGTTCATCATGTCCCTCATTTACAGCTTTAATACTGTGACTTGATTGCCTTCCCAGACAACCAACATTAGGTGTGTCAGATGAACAAGACACAAATATAGGAGAGAAATCTGCAAGAATCAGATGATTTATCAGAGTAAGGGTTAAAAGAACCATGCCTAGGTACCAAAAAACCATGAACTTGTAGCAGGAGTTATATGATGAAACATTTAGGCAATCAGATAAACTGCCTTTTTGCTACACATTGACACACATAGATTATCAGACAAAATACTTAATTACAACTCTCTTTTAGCAGTAGATAGAGACTATGTTTGCAGTAAGTATCATTTTCAATTAATCGGGTTAATCTAGAAACCAATTCTGGTCCAAGGAAAATGCAGCACAGTCACAAAAAGATTTTCTTTAAAAAAAAAATGAATGAAAATTAAATATCATTAAAATTTTCAATAGTCATTGTATGTCCATCAAAAACTAACATGGAAGACTTTAACGGAAGCACAGATCTATGAGTTTCCTGTGTATGCACGCTTGTATTAACATGAAAAGTACCCAAATTAAAACCATGGAAAATAGTGAATCTAAATGGAGAAAGCTAACAGCTGAAGGTTTCTTTCTGGGAGTTGAATGACACTGATTCTTTTAAACATATGTATGATATCTGATTCTCTGTCCAAGTAAGGTCCAGAAGGGATCACCAATTCACCAGCTGGTCTATCCAATTTGCCTGTCACCATCATTCCCTTAGTAGCGAGCACAAGTATTTAACTCAGAACAATGCATTCCTTCTGATTTTGGAAGGGAATAGAAGGCTAGGTATTGAACTCCAACTCAGCAATCTATGGTTTGCCAATTCTATTAGTAAATATTTTTAAAAGTTCATTAATTTATTTTCATTCAGAGAATAATCTAAGAAAATGAAACTCATGACAACATGATGAATGCATATCATGCAAGTTCAACAGACTCAATAACACATGGAAACAATATTTTACTTCCATTCCCAAAAAGAGAATGTGAGAGATGCATAAATCAGCAAAGAGATAATAAAGACCAAAGGATACTGAATTCACAATCAAAGAATGTTCAAAATAAAAGAGAAATTAATCTCCAGTGTAGGTAGTGATGTGTTAACCTAAAGTCAACACAATGAAACAGCATAGGGCAAAAGTGCTGACTTGCACACAGTATAAACCTCTTAAGAGACAAGTCAAATAATAGCACCCAATAAAGTAATAAGAAACATGAGATTTCAGAAACTTATAAAAGCAGTACAACACTTTATGCACATAAAAGATACAGATAATAACTGGTAATGTATGATCAAGAATACCTGCAGAGGGCTTATCTTCCCCAACAAACGGCACATCAAACAACCTGTCGGATGAATCATTTTCAGCTACCCCTGGAATGCTGGAAATCTCATTGTCCCTTGTTTTGTTATTAACAAGAGAATGAGATGCAGTGCCTCCTTGTTCAGAAGCATTTAAGGATACAGCATTCTCACATGATACTCCTGTGCTGTCTGAGTTATTACTGTTATTTGCCATAGACAAACTTCTCCTTGACTCATTAGAATCTATTCCAGAAACCTTGCTGTCAGAAAGTCCCCTAAGGGGTGAACCATTTGAGCTTGGAAGTTCATCACAAATGACTGGAACAGACACCATAGCAGTACTTTCCAACACCTTTGTCAATGGTCGGCGACGATTTTTCCTCTTCAAATATTCATGAGCATTTGCCACTCGAGATCTTTTTCTTTTCAATGATGAGGAGCAACCCCTGCTACCATTCATGGCACTTCCATTAGGCATGCAATTTCCTGTATTTGAATCATGAGGTGAAGCATTGTCTTGTTGAACATGCTCCAGCACTGCCCCAGCCTGGACCTTTGCTCTCGACACTACACCCATACCCAGGTCCTCAAGTCCTCTCATTCGCTTGGTTCCTTCAGTTCCATCATCCTCTGAGTCATTTGGGGTTCTTCTTCGCTTTCCCTGAACAGCTTGCACCTTTGAAGTACCTATGTGATTAGGCTCTTCAAAAGATATACCAGATTGTGATAATTCTGGGGCAGAATCTGAATCATTTTCAGATTCACTCCCTTCATCAGTCATATCCTGATTTTCTTTTCCAGAATGTGACATGCTAGGTGATTCTCGGGCAGAAGCATTATCCTCACCACTTGAATTGTCTCTTCTAGAGAAATAATTTGGATGATCCTTCCCTAGCCGTGCACTCTCAATCTCAAGAGCATGAAGAATTGCATCTTCTCTTCGAGCATATTTCACTGCTTTCTTATTAGAACTTGCGGCCGAGGCCTTTGCTTTGTCAATACATTCATCATACTCCCCACAACGAAATGCCTTCACCCTTTTAGACTTTTCAAGATTATACCAGTCTCTAAAGCAGAAAGAAATAACAATCAGTATACAAAACAAGCCGAAAAAAGGGAAAAATATATGAAGACTACCTAATCATAAACATCAACATGTTAAAAAGTTCAATCGAGTTTCAGATTTAACAATTCTTTTGAAAATTTTCTGCATTACGCAGATTTACAGACAAGGTCAAACACTCATCCTCAGACGTTCTTTCCAGCAACTATCAGAAGAACCAAAGAAAAAGCTTTTAAAAACTACAATAAGTAAACTAAACCTGGTTCTATGTACAGAAATTAGAGGGAAAAGAAACTTGCAAGATTTTAAGTACTAAAAACAAAACTCACATGCTTGCATCCTCACGGCCTAAAAGCTTAACCGGAGTACCGGATCTCGGAGAAACCAAGCAACCTTCGGAGAGCTCGTCAAGGCCCATAATCCGACCTGGCCACCATGAACCATTACGGCGGCGGACCCAAACCAACCCACCCACAGACGCATCAATGCCCTTACTTTTTGGCTCATCAGAACTCCCCATCACAAACCACAAAAATCCCCAAAAAAACAGATGCCGAAGACAACAGCCTGATCTTTAGTCTCAAAAGCAGACCCGAGTCTCCAAAATCCCAACAAGACTCGATTCCTGGTTAAATGCATATGCCCCTTCAACCAAAAACAGAAAAAAAACAGCAGGAACCAAAAAAATCAGTGACAGAAACCCCAATCCTGCATGCAATCAAAAACCCACAAAAGAAACATTCGTTAAAAAAAAAAAAAAAAAAACCCAAAACCCCAAGAACTACAGTATTAAAAGACACCACTGAACATTCCTGGGCCGAAATAACCCCATAGAAAAACAGTCAAAGAAAAAACGTAAAAGAAACGGAAAAAGGGAGATCTGCTTCTATAGGAGTCCCCGTTCTTAAAAATGCTTTCTGGATTTTGTCTCCTGCCTCAATTCATATCTTTCGTTTAGGATTCTACCGCATGAATCAGTGAGAAAACTTCACTTTTTTTCCTTCTGTTAAAGCTTTTGTAGAACCATCTTAAGTGCAGCTTTTTCCACCCTTTTTCAAAGGATGCACGAAAAGGGAGTGGGAGTGTAAGACACAGAGTCAGGGAAGACGATGAACACAGAAAAATGGGGTTTCCATCCGGATCAAAAACGTACCTTTATGGAATCTTGCTTCCACCGCCGGAGATAGGAGGAGAGAAGTGGAGGAGGCGTTTGATGTAGAGAAAAAAATTAAAGACGGGATTTTGTGCATACGGTTGTATAATATGCAATTTTTTTAAGTTAAGCAGCGTAAGGATCCGGGATGGGTTGGGTCGTCGGGTGGATCCACGGATGTTGATTTGCGGGTTTTAATGTCTGCGCATGTTCGGATACTACAAACGACTGCATAGCATCAGAGCCAATTATCAAAATAACCACAATAAATA
>BPVZ01000112.1:787143-804192 GCA_020521535.1 Rubroshorea leprosula
AAAAAAAAAAAAAAAAGAAAAAAAACACTTAAAGGATAAGTTTAGTTTGATGATGCATTATCACACCACTCATACCTCCTACATTTGTGCCACGTGCATCGTATTGCCCTCATCTAGAGATTGTTACAGCCGCACTCTAGCAAAGAAGGTGTCCCCTAATTAACTTTTTCTTTTTTTAAAGAGTATAAACTTCCAAGAATGTTAGGTTTAATTTTATTAAATTTTAAAATGGGTGAAAAAAATTAAAAAAGAAGAAGTTATTTTTATTATAAAAAAAGTATTTATGTAATTTATATTGTATTAAATTATAAGATATTATATATTGGATGGAGGTTAAATCTTAACCTTGAAAACTTTTTTCATTTAATAATACTTTTAAACTAAATTGTAAAATATAACCTCTTTTATTATGTAAATTAAAAAATTATATTATATTCACTTGAATTTTATAGCTCATTATTGTAAGGTAAAAAGTGTAACTTTCAAGTTTCAACTCTAAAATTAGGTTTCGAATCTCCTTAATTGTATTCTGTTCAAAATATATATATATAAAAACTATATTATATTATACAAAACTATCTATTAAGCATAAATTGAGCCCTATTATTAGGTGTACTCTAATAGTCATGTATTTCTGGCGGACAATAAAGAAAGATTAATAAAAATTTTTAAAAATAATAATGAGAATATAATAACAAAACGCACCGTTGAAGAAAGTTAGCTTCTAGGTTTTATCGCCTAGGGAGCTTCTTCCCTCAGGGCCTGTTGAAGTCTGAGCTTCATCAGCAGCTGTTGTGGGAAAAGAACTGATCTTTTTCTTCCTTTCTGGAAATCGAGAAAAACCAATTTCAAATAGCAGAGCATATCACAAATTCGCAACCATGACGGGTATATATATATATATATATATATTTTTCACTATTTTAACGATCAAAATCTAGCATATTTGTCTATTATTGAGCTTATTGCATCACTGCATGCTAATTCTATAATCTCAATTGCATGATTGAGTTTTTTTTTTCTTTTTCCCAAACTTTTCTTGATTAGATGCAATATATATTTATTTATTTTTGAGGGGAAGATGCAATATATATTTGTTTCTTTGTAATTTACCAATTTGTTTCTCGTGTCAAATTCGATCTTAGCATAGCGTAGAATTGTAAAATAAGCTCCTTTGTGTAATGGGAGACGCTGAGAAGATGAAATCGTTTCTTCATATTGGAGAATAGAAATAGGTGGTTGTTGTTGTTTCTTTTCTTTTCTTTTTTCCTTTTAAATAATTTGTGAGCTTTTAGGATATGGGGTTTAGTAAGATGTCATGTTGCAGGATGGTAGAGATTAAAGATTAGTTTTAAATTGATCGTGCAAAAGTGAAGATTTCCATTATGGGAAGATTCTATCAGATACCTAGGCACCAAGGCCTAGCTCATTCTTATGCGCTAAGGAAGTCACTGGCTATGCAATTAGCTGAGAAGAGAATTTTTCTTCTTGTGAATTTTTATAGGGAATTAGACAGATTAATGGATGATCGGATTGAAATCTTAGAATAAAAAGTTGCTCATCTTCATTTTATGTGCTGAAATGAGCAAATAACTTGCATAATCTGTGCATGAAAAAGGGAATGAAATTTATTATTCAACCCTATAGATTACACCACAATTATATAAACAAGTTCCTCTAAGCAAGTTTTTATTCTGTCAAGTTCACAGAGGTATAAGCCTCTCTAAATTTAAAAAATGGTTCCAATCTTTTGGATGGTAGCTTTTTCTAGTTTAAAGAAAGGAGATGGCTTGATATGCTAAATTCATAAATTCAATAATTTGAAAGTGCTCAAACTGGAAAACTGAAATTACATACATATGATATGCAGAAAAACTGTAAATTTGTTCCCCATGCATTTTTGGATTGGTCATATTTATCATTTATCAACGGATGCAATTTGTATCAATCCGTTTATGACATTTATTTCAACACTTGCTTTTCTTTGAGTCTAAAGTTGAGCACTTTTTACAGATTACACACAGGAGCAAGATATGGAAATAGAAGCACTAGAAGCAATACTTATGGATGATTTCAAAGGTTTGTGTCACCTCTGTCTCTGGAAATTTGATGGTATTCTGTCAGTCAATCTTAAACCAATTTCGTTGTTTCTGGT
The DNA here is from genome assembly GCA_020521535.1 of Rubroshorea leprosula. Lineage (NCBI taxonomy): Eukaryota > Viridiplantae > Streptophyta > Magnoliopsida > Malvales > Dipterocarpaceae > Rubroshorea > Rubroshorea leprosula. The sequence continues at coordinate 789,299 of BPVZ01000112.1, forward strand.
CCTTACATGTATTGAATGCTATTTGTACCAGAAATTCATTCTAGTGAGAGTGGGCTAAATACTTCTAATCGGTGCTTCCAAATAACAATCATACCTCAGGTACAAGTAGTCTTAGTCTTTGGGTTATCTGCCATTTTCAGCATTCTGAGCACTGTCTTTTTTTTAGTGTTTGTGTGTGTGTGTGGGTTTTTGATGAGTTTGTAACACACCATATAACAAATTAAATTTTTTCTTCCATGCTCATAATAAACAAAAAACAGATAATATCTTATGCTGAAAAAAATATTTGTCCTCTTATTTGTTTTGCTTACTTTTTGCTGAGCAGGATGATGAAGCAGACGAATCAACCAATCCTCCAGGTTCCTGTTATAGCAAAATTTGATCATGCTTGTTTTCCATTCACTGAGAAATACATAAATGAGTGCATAACATCAAAAGCAACTCAATTAATTTTAGTATAGTTTTATTCCACGTTAAAATAAAGCATTGCCCAAACTTTTGTTTCAGTTCAACTGGGTTTGATTTTTTCGCACACAGAAAAGTATCCTGATGAGCCTCCACTTTTGAATGTAAAAAGGTTAGTATGCCCTTCCTATGCAATGTGCCAATTAGTGGCTTGTTAAATATGCTTTTAGTTGATTTTTCACTCACAGAAAAGTATCCTGATGAGCCTCCACTTTTGAATGTAAAAAGGTTACCATGCCCTTCCTGTGCAACGTGCCAATTAGTGTCTTGTTCAATTTGCTTTTAGTTGATTTTTTACACACAGAAAAGTATCCTGATGAGCCTCCACTTTTGAGTGTAAAAAGTTTACTATGCCCTTCCTGTGCAATGTGCCAATTAGTGTCTTGTTAAATATGCTTTTAGTTGTTATCTACCATATTTTCTTTTTCCTTTTTATATGTAAGTTTTATGTTAGCATTCCATTGTTTCCTATACCACATAATATAATTGAATATATCCTTCTTTGGCTAAATGTTTCACTTACCAAAATACCAGTTGCCTTTTTGATTAAGGCTTGCATGTATCGATGTTGTATTTGAGAACTCCATTTATCATTTCCAATTGATTTTATATAATATTTCAACTTGAACTCCTCTGTCAGAAGTTATACTGAACCTTATCTGCTTAAACCATCATTAGGAATCAGAATGTGATGATGTGATCAAATTGAGTTCTTGGGTGTTTTAGGATCGTTTTCAAGGAATGGGCACACAATTCTTAACAATGGGCAAATGATTCAAAAACATTATTTCAAGACTGTTTTTCTATGATCAAATTTTTAATTACTTAGGCCAAGTGTCCATTATGAATCATTGTCTTTTCCAAACTTTCTGGACATACAGAAGGCAGGTCCAAAACCATCATTCCAAAGGTGGCCACCTTCATGTTTGCCACACAGTTTAGGAGTTAGGAGTTAGCTGCTTTGTTCACACGAGGTATTGCTCCTCTTGTGAAGATTAAATACGAAATGAAAAGTTTTTAATACAATTATGAATTAAATCATTGCAGTTAATCGAGCTATACTATGCCAGAGGTGACTGTTATAACATATGATGTGTCAAGGGTGACATTAGTGTGGGTTACTTGCTGATTATACTATCTATATTGAAAAATCTCTATAATGAGCTTTTGGAATCCAATTTAGAATTCATAGGTTAATTGTCCCTCAAAGTGCAAAATTGTAAAGAATAAAAATCCATTTGAAGATTGCTTTGTTGCCAGAATTATCTTATTTTGACATTTTAAAGGTAAATGATAAATTATTTGTCTGTGATATTGTCATAAAGACCATGTGGTTACGGTATTCTTTTAGTTGAAGCCATGTTTAATAACCTTGATATTATCATATTTCCAGTTTACGGGGAATAAGTGCCGATGATCTTAAGATTTTGAAGGCAAAACTTGAGCAGGAGGTAACCTTGCAGAGCAGTTTAGTATTTTGATGTATAATTAAATTTTGTAGTTTATTATTTCAGCAACAAGTCTCTTTGTAACCTCATTGATTACTTGTATAGAAATGTAAGTAAACAGGCATCATAGTATTTGGTAAACGTGTGTGCTTACTTGCTTATGCAATATGCATAAAGTGATCATACAGCTAAATGAGTGATGTGAAGTTGTCAAAGTTGCACAGATTCTTATTCCAAACTTCCACCTTTACAGGCATCTGAAAATCTTGGTATGGCTATGATTTACACTTTGGTTACATCAGCTAAGGATTGGATGTCAGAAAAATTTGGCCAAGATGCTAGTGCTGACAATGCTGAAGAACAAGAGGCAGAAAAAGATGATGTATGTCTACCTGTTATATGCTTTGATTTTGTCTTGTGGTGATATTGAGACTATATTCAAGCATGTAAAGAATTTCTCACTTTGCGTGTTTCTTAGCAACTCAAAGTTTAAAGATCCCAATGCTAGAACTTAAAATTACAAATCTCACTAATAACCAAACAGTTGCTATCATTGCTTCAGCACATTTAACGTGGGATTGAACAGAAAACGGTTTAAACCATTCTGTCACTGATGCTGGACATCTGTTTTGCTTGGTTCACATGTTTGATATGCTGGCTGTTATCACATCTTTCTTAATTGTAAATGCTTGCCTTCAAAGAGAGTATTTCCTAAATCTTCTTTTTTTAATCAGGTAATTATACCACATGGAGAACCTGTTACTGTTGAGACATTTTTGGCATGGAGAGAAAGGTTTGAGGCAGAATTGGCACTAGAGCGAGCCAAGTAAGTTTGGCTATAGATGCTTTTGTTCTGTACAGACATGCCGATGCGCACAGTTGTCTGCGCCACATGTGTACACACACACACAAACACTCCACATATCACTTCTTGTTAGGGTTTGGTTTTCTAGCCCTCCAAGCTTGTTACTCCAAAACTTATTAAGTTTATTAAAATTGATTATTACTTATTAGTACTGTATGTGAGCTCATATGTAGTTGATTTTGACTGTTGTCGAGTGGCTTGTTACATTTCTATTTGTTGGCCTATGCGTTGAAAGTTGAAACACAATAAGCATCACAGAGCTATCTCCCATCTTATAAAATTAAAATAAAGGCTTTGAGGGTTCTCTGGTGACTTGTAAAATTTCCCTTCTCTCTCATAGTGTTGTTGCAGTGAAATGTATTTTCTTCAGATCACTTCTATCTTATGCAAATGTCATGAAAAGGAATCATGTCTTTCCTTTTTGATTCTTAAGATAAATTTTCTAATTAAGTTCTTATTGCTTGACCATTCATCAAGCCAACTCTGTAATAAGATTTTCTAGAATTGGTAGATCAGTTTCAAGCTAGCTTTCCTTCTGGTTCATTCAGAGAATTTCCTGAGCCTGTCATAGTTGATCTATCCTTCCAGCATATGGTGACTTACTTATTGGGAAATCTATTTTTTATATGAAAGACATGCATTTGTTTATAACTTATATATTTGTTTTTTCAATTACAGGTTAATGCCCGAGGCTGCTCTTACGGCACCTAAAGAGAAGCGGCTCACAGGCAGGCAGTGGTTTGAAAGTGGGAGAGCTGCTGCGGTAATTTATACTTCCCATTGTGTCTCTCAAACATGATTGAGCTAACCTTTATGCACTTTTTAACTAGGATCTTGGTAGGATCATTGAAACAAGTAAACTATAATCTCCTCTAAATTGACGAGGAATCTGTAGTTGGTTGAATGGAATGCAAGGTGGCATGCTTTAATGACAATAACAATTAACTGATGGCTCTTTGTCCAGTAATCTAATCCCTGTTTCTTAAGATTAGAATATAATATCTAGGATTACATTTCTTGTTGATAACAATCATTGTTTCTGCGTGATGGTTGGTCTTTCTTGATAAAGTTTAAGATAAGAACTCTATTCACTTGGTAGGATTAAGCAATAAGCAATAGTTTTAATGTCATGACCCGAGATGGCTTCTCAGTTCTCCTTCTCCCCATGGTGTATGGTAATTAAGTAATTATGACTCAATAAAGAAGAACATCATCCTAGTATCCTTTCTCTACACAAGGGCTATGTACCCTATCCCCTCACTCTGTACCTATATTAGTGGAGGAAGAGCAGAGGGATGACTAGGAGATGATAGCAGTAATGTGTTTAATTAATGGGTGCATGTATGGTATAGAAATAACTTCTCCATTCTGCAGAAAGGTGCAGCCAGAGTCGATGAAGGATCTGGTGAGGAAGATGAAGAGGAATTTGAGCTTGATGATGATGATTTTGAAGGTGAACCCTTCTCCTCACCCATAAACTTGATGTTTACCAAGAAAATTTGCTGCAGGCTTTTTGAGTACTAGGTATTTTGACAAGGTTTGTTGAAACTGTCTTCTCTGTGGTGATGTTGTAGATGATGAAGAAGATATGTTGGAGCACTATCTCGCTGAGAAATCTGACTCGTCCTCTCATACTTCAAAGAGGGCTGCTTGAATGGAAGCATCAAAATTTTAAAAAATTAGAATTTATGGAGAATTTTCTGGTATTGATGATCTTCCATTTCTCAGGCAATGCATTTCATATGTATTTTTGGCTTATTTTTGCTTCTGACGGGAAAGTAGGATCCGTAGAAGTGATTGTCATCTTCCTTCCATTAAATTCTTTCAGAATGGTGGGAATGGAGGTTAGTTGAAGAAGAACAGGTTGTGTCGTAATATTGAGTTTCTGTTACAAGGTACCATCTGTAATGAAAAGTTCACCGCTATGCATGGACGGTTCTGGGGTACATACAGAATTCATTTAAATAATTAGAAATTTTTTTATTAGTTTTTTTATTAGTCCTTGATTAGTTTTTTTTCTCTTCACTTAAAATTTGTCTTTAATTAATTGTGTTTGTTCTTCGTTGTCTTCCCCACTTTAGCAACTCTACTTTAATTATCCACTTTTAATACCAAAATTATTTCTTTATCTTTTTTTTAAAAGATAATATTAATATATAGGGATAGCAACGGTCCTTACAAGGGCAGGGATCCCCTCGCCATCCTCAACCCTACCAATGGTAGGTATGGGGATCTAAAAATTTGAAACAAGACAAACAAGCACTAAATATATACAATCAATATATACATGTCAAGTAGGTCTAAGTTAATATATATATGTCAAGTAGGTCTAAGTTAATATATACATGTCAAGCAGGTCTAGCAAGTTAACATGAAGAAAAAAAGGCATAAATTGCCATATAGGTTCAACAAATCTAAAAAAAAGTTCATAAAAAAGGGCATAAATTACAACTGTCACACAAGCTTAGATTTAGCAAAGTTCATATTTAGCAAAGTTCATAGAAACAAAATGCATAAACTATTGCTATAGATGTCTAACAATAAGTTCATTAAGAAAATGGGTATAAAAGAGTCTAATAAGTGGCACATGCATACACATCCGTCCAATCCAGAAAGGCGAACTTTGCAACAACTTAAACTAAGCTTGATCGATAATTTCAAGTTGAATAAATAACTTCCAGAAACAAAAACAAGTACCCCAGGTTAACAAAATTTTAGAAAAAAATCTTTATATCATATTGAAGATTAGAGACAGAGCTATGGGCACAACCTTTCGAAGGCTGCCAAGAATGATAGGTTGAAGGGAATTGACTGATTGAAGAACAAAAACAGAGCCAGTGAGCTACAGCGCAATCTGCGTAGAGGAAAGGAGACTGAAGTTTGGAGAGGAGAAGGAATCATAGTTTGTAGTTTCATAGATTTAAAATCTATATATGGGTAGTAATCCTTCTAGTTCTAGTTCTAGGGTTACTACTTACTAATGCAAATTGGGTTGGGCCTAGGCAATTAAGTTTAGGAAGATTATGGGCTGTATGAGATTGTATAATTGAGTTTGAAAAAACTGAAAAAAGAATAGATTGGTCAGTTAATTAGGTTGAATAAATAAAAATTAATTGTTAATATATTTAAATATATATATAAATAAATTTATATTTTCTTTTATTTTATGTGGATTTCTATGGTTTTCCACGGAGTGAAGGAAATTTCCCACAAAATTTCACAGGGAAAACAATGCCTCCATCCCTAGCATACGAGAAGAAATATTCTTGAAATCTCTATCCCCATGGCAGGGATATCCGCAAAGCTCTGTAGGTCGTGAAAAAAATTGTCATCCCTATTAATATATGTAAAATTATAAATTTTCTACAATTTCTTTGTAATTTGTGACTTTTTAAAAAAAAAAGAAAACTATTATTATGAGATGTAGGGACCAACATTAGTACAGAATGTAATGTATGTAGTAAAGGGAAAATAATATTTGTCTTAAATACAACAATTATGTAGTATAAGGGGGTTGCACTTGGCCCGTGTGGTCCAGTGGTTAGAGCCATTGAAAAGTGCACATCCCCTTCCCCTGAGCGGGTTTCGAACCCGCCCCATGACAAAATTGTTCAAAAAAAAAATGTAGTATAAGGAGGTTTAATAGCATCAAAAAGATAAAAGGGGTTTAAATGAAAAGAAAGTTTTTAAATGACTTACCAAATTTCAATTTGTTATAAACCATAGAAAGGAAAATCTTCCACATGCAAAAGCTGAAAAATTGAGTAGGGACTAACTGATATCAATTTATTGTCATTGTTATTAGCAAAGCATCAGCAGCGATTTGAGTCAAATACCGAACCAGGAGTAAATGTTTCTGCTACCCCAACCCTGTTGCGTCTACAGACAAATTGCTCTTCTTAAAGCCATAAATATTTCAATCAATTTTATAACAAGCCATCCTTCTGATCTGTTAATTATTACATGCATTATACGTATGTTACAAGGAGGTGTTTTTACTTCAATACTTGTTGACACTAACTTTGATCATTTAAATCCTGCATTCTGTATGATAAGCTTAAGGAGTTCTCCAGCTGCCACTGAGCGACACATCTCCTACATCAGCCATACTGTAACCATGAATAGGTTTTTTGCTAGCAAGTAGCAAGCAAATAGTTCAACACAATTCTTTTCTTCTATACACATCCTTGATCTGTCATGGCTTGAGCAATAGCCAGAAAAGCAGAGATGACTGCTCCATGTACTAAAGCCCTGTTAAACATAAATGATTGAGAAACAAACCAATCTGATCTCCAAGCAGTAATGCCAATTATAACAGAAATTGTTAATTGTACTACCTAACACCCACTTGGGACAACCTGAAGTTGCAACCTCAACAAGGGAAAAAAACGATACAACAAACAATAATGTTTTTTTTTTTTTGCTCACTTTCTAATTCTGGTTATACTGTTAAAAATGGAAAAGGCACTTACTCAGGATTATCTTTCTGATAACCAAAATCATCGGCTGCCTTGAGAACTCGCTGGTATGTTTGTTTCATTGCTTCCTGCAAATAGATGTGTGGAGACAAGAATCCCGAGAAAAATATTTCAGTGGACATATCTACAAATTTTTTATTTACCTAGTTAAAAAAGGGCGCAATCTCAAGAAGGCCACAAAGAATAATTTCAAAAGAAGCCAATTCTAATTTGATTGTCCTGCATTGGCATGAGTTGCAAATTGACTTGTCCATATCACTTCAGGAGAATGCATTTTAGTTTATTATGATAAACCACGCAACACCAGCATGTTACAAACTTGCAGCTTGGTTCTATAGACCAGAGCTACAAACATGACGTGATAGGATATATGACTATCTGGTTTCTACAGAAGCAACTAACCATATGAACTTAAAAAATAGGCATCACATTTGCGTTTACTGCTTTCTGCAAACTATGAATTTCGTTCTGAATACCATCCTCAACCATGGTAAAAGTACCTGCAATTTAGATTCAAAATCCTCCGGTGACCAATGCATTACATTACACTCATGGTTCAGTTCAATTTCTCCTGCAACAACCTGCAAGAAAGCAGGTCAAAGAGTGAGCAAAGCAAATCACATAAATGATGTGAATAAAAATGTTAATTAAAATGAGCATTAATGTGGATGAAAAATGATAGGCACTCAAGCAGTATCCTAATTTGCATGGTGACTAGCCACCAGAGTTTGCCAAATTGTTTACTAAGACAAGAAGGGAAAATCAATTGCCAACTCAAGCAGTCTAGAAAGTTTTAAGAAATCAATGGAATGCATGATTTGAGGAAATTTCTAAATAAACAATTCCAACATGTGTCTCATTCATGTAATAAATCAAGCTTAACTTCAAATTAACCTGAACCAGCTGAAAAGAAAACATTATGACTAAACTTGTGTGACTATCAACATTAATTTCATCATGATATTTTCCCCTCACATGTGAAAAGGCATATAATCATGCATACATCAGAGAAAGTGTATGAATATCGCACCCCTCCAGCACCTGCAGCCATGGCAGGAGCAATGAGAACACTATTCTTCCTGAAAGTATCGACTGCTTCTGGAGTACATGGCATGTTTGAGCCTAGAAAAAAGACAACAATGAATAAATTTTCCTCTTTTTTTTTTTTTTTTCCCCAAATGAAAAGATTCTAACAGCTTTTGCACATCATATCCAAGATTTTTACCTTCTATGAGTATACGACAACCTGAATTAACCAAATTAGTGGCATCAGCCTGGTCAATTTCATTTTGGGAACCACAAGGAAATGCAACTTCACACCTTTCATTCCAAGGTTTTGCTTCATCATAGTATTTGGACCGAGCATAAGTCTTTGAATAATCTCTGCAAAGGTTGTATGAATAGAAATGCCCACAAAATTATCAACAAGAACAACTCTGAAAACAGGAAGCAAAATGAGAGAGGTGAAGTACATACCTCAAACTTCTTTGTTGGGCTTTGAGTTCTCTCAAAAATGATATTTTCATGTAATCAAATCCATCTTCATCAACCAAATATCCTTTAGAATCTATGCAACATTTTGTAGGTAAATGCAAGTGCATTAGAAGAATTAATCAACTATCAGAGTGACTTCTTAGTGAAAAATATAATAAAGAAAAAATGAACTGTCTAAACTAACTTCTGTCTGCTAGGATTATTAACTAAACAAAATGTGCCAGTGAGTTTACTTGCCTGATTTCTACCATGCATGATACTCCCAATAAATGAACATTAATGTTAAGGTAGCAAAACTATAACACACAAAACTCCTATTGAACCATCATATTGAAAACATTGCATACTTAAGGGTCCTCTAGATCACTAACTCATTTGAAGCCACCAAAGAAATGGGTAAACAAAACAAGCTAAGATGGAAATCATAACTGCAGTTGAGAAGTATACAGACTAACATCCTAGCTCAAAGAATTATGTCAAAGCAAAACTCTCCAGGAAAGCCAAGGCCAAAAAGGGGAGAGCAATAAGCATTTCTTCTATAACAAAAGTTCAGTCAACCTCTGAATGACTGTCTGAGAAATTTCCTTATAAGAAAGAGATCCCCACTCCTAAATGAAATATTCCAAGGTGGTATAAAATTGAATGGCTACTATATTAATCACTACACAATAGGCATCAACCTCATTGGTAATGGCAGTTGTTTATCTGGAATTACCTGATACTGTGATAGGAATACCACCAAAAGCAACAAGCTTCTCTAGAACATGCATTGCAATCTTTCCAGAACCACTTACAACACATCTGAAGGAAGATTCAGGGAGAAAAATATTAATGTTAACAAATTTGCCGAAAAACTGAAAATTGTAACCAAAATATTAAGTAAATAATCTTTAAGGAAGAAAAGAACCATCAACAGAATAAAAAAAATAATAGAAAAAATGATAAAGAAGTTTTAATCAAATAGCCAACAAAATAAGATGTTCCTTGGAGACGTCCAATATAAGTCAGCTCCAAAAATAAGGTGACTAACCTCAGACCTTTGAGCTCTTTATTCATCTCTGCAAGAATAAGCTGGGCAAAGAAAACCTACAAAGGCATTGAGACATCATCATTTCAAGCTATTGGAACAAGTACATACAGAGCTGACTGCACTGATATCAAGAAGAGATATCCTAACAAAGAAGAGAATATCTTCTTCCACAAGCAGGGAGAAGAATAGGCTGTTCAGTGTCACATTTTCCAACCTACTGATGGTCACACAAAGATGGTATTGAAGGTTGAGATTAGAATTGGTTACCAGCCCATAAGCAGTCGCTTCAGTTCGCAGGCTAGAACCAGACCAAAATATTCTTGGCCCTGTAAAACTTCCCTGCATAAGGAGCATAAATGAAGCCATAGAGACAGACTTTAAACAAAATGATAGGTTTGATCCGTAAAGAACATGAGTATCAAATAATTAGCGGAACATCAATTTCTAAATAACCAAGATCTAAGGTCATGGTTATAATATATTTATGTTTACACTCACACATAAATTTTTAGAAGTCTTTGGCCATGCACAAAAAGTTTGATAGGTTAACATGCAAGGACCATGTAAGAAGATACTCAAAGTTTTGGGTATAAGTCTTTAATCCAACAGCTAACGTTGACTTCATTCAAGTCCCCCATGGCCCTATCCTGAGCATAATAGATCTAGTACTCAAGACAAAAGAAAATAAGCAGAAAGAGGGTATAAATTGATAATTATTTAAGCAAAAAAATTCATGAAATTACCCAATAGAAATAAATTATCAAATTACTCGTCCATAGCAAGAATTGAAGAGGAAATGTTATGGTAGAAGCTTAATAAATCAAGTAGAATCTTCAAGGGTTTCAAATACCTGAAAGAGACCAGCTAGACGTCTATACTGTCCAAAGAGATAACCCATTTCCCGAATGCCCACACCCATCTCCTCTGATGGAAGATCCTAATTCATACAACAGAAGATCAGAAACAAGAGACTACAAAGTAAGAACAGATATGAAGTAATAAGATAAGAGGAAATCATTCTTAGGTTACCTTGTCGGGACCCAAATACCGATAGATCTCATTCATAAAACTTTGGCAAAAGCGCATGATCTGCCAGCGTGGGTTTCACAAACAACTGTAAGAGGAACTTTCAGAACTTCTAAGAAGGTTCATAATGAGAAATTGTCATAATAGAAAACTGTAGTCTTACCTCATTATCACTTTTTCCTTTTGGATCAAAATCACTTCCACCTGCTGCCCCTCCTAACTTGTATGGTGATAATGCATTCTTTAGTGTCTGTAAAGGAGGCAGAAACCCACAATTTCAAATTAATTAAGGGTTTTAAAAGAGACAAAAATTCTCATTCCTGTTTGATTTTAGTTGGCATGGTAATTTAGGATTCCTTTACTAGTAATCAAGCAAATTATCAGCTCTCTACGTATCTATCTTTGCAGGCAGGACAATTTCTAGAGCTGGCCTATCTTAACATTTGTAGGGCTTTAACAGATGCCTAGAATCTAGATTTTCACCAAAAAGGTAAACCATGGGATTACTTGCTAAGTATTTGACATTACAATAGGACTGTTAATTACAGAATTAGAGCTCATAATCATGGAAAGAGCAATAAATACCTGTTCAAAACCAAGAAATTTGGCAATACTTAAATTCATGGTTGGATGAAAACGGATACCGCCCCTACATGGACCAAGTGCCTGATTAAATTGTACCCTGAAGCCTCGGTTGACATGTGTCTCACCCCTGTCATCCACCCATGAAACTCGAAAAACAATCATACGCTCAGGTTCCAAGAGGCGCTCCATGATATTAGCATAGCTGAAATTTGATGAAGCAGAATGAGACATGTTCTTATACATTTGACTGGGGAATCTTAAGATAATGAAGTACAAAATTAGATATATTTACTGTGAATTTTTCGCAATCACCCTCTCTAGAGCATGAACAACCTCTTGTACAGATTGAATGAACTCAACCTCATGAGGATCCCTTTTTAGTGCAGCTTCAATGATTGATCCAGCTGTTTTTGACATAAGAGCTTCAATTTAAGGGGAAAAATATATCAGAGGGATAGCCTTAATGGATTGTTACTTTAAAGAGATGGCTTGGAAGTATCAATAGCCTTGTGCAGGAATTTGTTACTTGAAAGATTCATCACATTGTGATGACTGACCTTTCACATAAATGGGTTTATCAACAACAATCTTATCCTTTGAGGCCATTTGGAGACGCAAAGCTTCTTTGTGAAGCAAACTATTGTTGTGCTCGTCCAATGCACTCATCTGCATATTTCTACTACCTTCATTACCATAAGGATTTCTTCTATGCTTTCTACCATATTCTTTACAAACAGAGCAGAATATCCTTGCAGTTCCATCCTTGACATCAACATATGCCCACTTAAAAGTGTCAGCCCATTCCTCTCTCCATCTTTTTACAACTTTCTTCTTCCTCTTTACAGGTTGCAACTTAGATATATCTTGATCATCATTTGGAAGTTGAGAAACTATTCCCATCTGCTTTGTGTCATCGTTCTCTTCAGCAGAAGGTTCATGTGTTGGGCCACCAATAAGAGGTGTGTGGGCAAAAGAAGGATCATCATCACCCGGTCCAATTTCCAAATCAATCTCTTCACCGAGATCCCTGACTAGATGCCTCTGTGCTTGAATCAAGTTCATATCATCCATTGTGGAATTCATCTCTAATCCGCCAAATGGTAGCAACATTCAGCATGTCAATCTCAACAACACCTTAAAGGTGCTACTTTTCCTGTTAATATGAAAAGAATGGATAATTTATTTTCATAAAGTGTTACATACACTAATAAATTACATCTCAAATAGACAATAGCGAAAATTAATGATATTTTTCATTTCTGAAAAATGGATCTCACATTTTTCATTTACCACTTGCATCAGCTAATTACACTAATTGTCTAGGTCAAATTGAGTTGAAATTTATATCCTTTGAATACCAGACAACTCAACGCATAAACTTCAATTTGATTTCTTATACTGTGCCCAAATCTTCCAATCAATAGAAAATATCTCCAGAGTATGATGTCACTGATGTCTGCATAATGGTTGGGTAACAAATGGCCATATGCCTTTATATAATCACAGAGAATATGTTAAAGTGAATTATACTCATGATGTGGCAGCAGACCAGAAGAAGCACAGACACTGAGCCACAACTCAAACGTCAAATCCAATTCAAGCTAAACCCAGAATAAACAGAAACAGATCATTCTAAACTGATATGAGAAATGCAATCAACATGCCACCATAAAAATGAATGAAGTTTGCAACTTTCCCCTGAAACCAGGTATCTATACTCAATTCCCAATATATCTCAGGAACTCAAAACAGTAATCAAACCTTTTTGGTTGCCGAGGAAAGTGAACACTCTCTCACCTCCCTAAACAGACCGTGCAGCACGCATATTTATGCATATTCAGGATCCAAACAGCAATTGGGCAAGTTTGATTATCAAATCAGTTATAGAAACCCAAGAAAAAGGACCCAGATTCCGTTCTAATCCTCACCTCTAAGTTTCCTCTGTAACCCACAAGAAATCCTAAAATAAAAACTCCAAAATTGCCCATAAAAAGCTATCCCAAGCAATAAGACAGAATCATAAAACCATCAGAAAAAACAGAACGAATTCAAAAATTATTCAGAACCCAAAAAATTTCATACAAAAATCAACAACCCCAGAGCTGAAAAATAATAAATTTCAAAACCTTCAACATACCCAGAAGCTAATTCGGATGTTCAAGAAATGCCCATGAGCTGAAGTCAAGCGAAAATCGAAGTAGCATGAGAATTTCACATAAAGGTATGTACTTTGAACAAGAATCCAAAAGTTGCTGCCCCCAGCGTCGTAAAGTAGCTCTCTTTTTGAGTCCGATCCCTTGTCTGAAACCGCACTGGATTACAGTAAGAGTGAAGATCGAGCTGTTTTTGATCATGAAATGATGACTCTCTTCTTTGCGTCCGGTGAAACGGTTGAAACGTAATTGAGAATCTTATAGCAGTAAAATTAAAGAGTATCATTTAAAAAAAAATAAAAAAATAAAAATTAAAGAGTATGTAGAAGATTTCTCTGATTTATTTATTGATTATTGGATGAAAATAACTTCATTAAATAAAATGTTGAATTTATATTGCCAATAATCTAAGGGGGCTAGTGATGGTAAGGGATTTAGGGGAGACAAGCGGGTAGAATGACTTAAGAGAGAAGGAAGAGTTGTTTTTTTAGTGTGTAATTAAAATTTTTAAAAAATATATTGAATTTGTAATAAAATAAAATCTAACAAGTGTGCATTTATTATTTTTGTTTAAAATAATTATTTATAAAATTATTTAAATATTTTTAATAAAATTTTCTTATGTTGTAATTTGTTAAAGGTATTCAACTCTCTACAAATGCTTTCACCTAATGCTTTGACATCTAATTTTTCTCAATTTCAAAAAAATACTAATATATTATTACTTCAATTGAGACTAAAAGTTCACACATTAGGATATAAGTGTTTTTACACATTAGGATACAAATGTTTTTAGTCTGAATTGAATTTAAATATTAAATGGACATGCCCAATGAGTATAAATCTCATTATAAGGTGCATCCTTAGTTTTAGAATTGAAGTTTGAATCTCCTCTCTAATAAAAATTATAATCTATTTAAAAAAAATATTTGTAATGTGTTTTTACCAAAATAATTTTCTGCATATCTATGTTTTTTTTTATTCGTTTTTTACTTTACTTTTAAATTAAGAATTTGAGAAAAAACAAAATCTACTTATAAACAAATTTTATATATCACACTTTTATAAAATCTCAATCATTTAGTTTTTCACTTTTAATAATCAAAATTTATTTACATTTATTAAAGATAATTATCTTTTTTACTTAAAAAATTGTGATAAATCTTAATTATTGAAAGTGAAGAAATATAACTGAGATTTTATATAAATATAATGGATAAAACTTGTATATAAATAGTTCCCTTCTCTTTGAAAATTTTTTATGTATTTTTATATTATCCTCAAAAAATGAATAAAAGATAAAAAGAAATTTTTTGTAATAAGATGATTAATTAAAGTAAAAAATCAGAG
>BPVZ01000112.1:880207-895668 GCA_020521535.1 Rubroshorea leprosula
TAACTAATGAACTCGACCCTTTTCTAATCAAGCAAATGAATTTTGTCATAACTGCCCTCAATTGCACATGACAACGGATATTCTAGACAAGGGCATAAGTCTCTTTTCCCATTAAGGGCTAGAATAATAATAAATTCCCATTTCTTTTGGGAAAATGTTTTCTTCTCTTTGACTGTTGTCAGACTGAATATTAGAAAATCTTACATTGGCCAATTGGTTTCTTGATTGCCCATTGTTTTTAATTAATTGTGTAATGAGTAATATGAGACCATTTCACATCTTCCCTTTTTCCTCCTTTCTCCAAACTACCTAACTTATGATTATTTCAGTATCTTGATTTCTAAATTAATGCATACTTTAGATTTAATCCCATCATTACATCAAATTGCCCTGCTAATCGTTCGGCTTTCTTCTCCATACTTCCTTTTAGGGGTGCGTTTTGTTCTTTTACTTGTTAATCATGCTATATGATCTTCAAGAATCCTAGAGAACATATTCTATTGTATATCCATGTTCTTTGAAATTTTAAAAGGGTTTGGAGGCCTTGGATTATACCCTAATTATTTGTTTTTTTAATTAACGTATATTTGGGGAAAGAGAAAGAAAGAATGAAAAATTTGGAGATTGTAATATTAAGAGAGTTGGGGTTGGTTTGGTTTTGGAATGTTGCATGATAGGGAGGTGTGTCCACATCCTTTTTGGAAGTTGTGCATTTGCTTGCATTTGGAGCATGTGACTCAATGAGTTTTTAATATGCTCTACTCTTCTATTGCTAGGAACATGATGTTAGCCCGCAGTCACATATGACGGTATCAACAGGGGGAAGCTGAGTTCCATGGTTTACTGGTCTAGTTGATGAACCAATACTATAAAGCACTACCAGGAAAAAGGATATTCCTCCTGCTTTCCAAAACCCTTTCAGTTAAATTTTAAGGTTTGAATCTCTATACCGCTCATGTCTTTTAAGTTCTAATTGTATATAGAAGAGCAGAAATAAGCTTTAACAGGCGGCAGAATATAGACTGGCCAGTCGCCTTTACTGAAAAAATATTCAAATAAGCAGCTGAATGGACCATCACTGCTTTGATGACATTTTCACAAAGAGCCTAATGATTCTTGCGGGTCATAAGGAATTACAAAGATAAACGTCACAAATTAAAGCAACAATTAGAATGACATGAACTTTACCCTTGTATTAAATTGATGCAACAATGACACAATTTTTTGCATATTTCAAATAGAGACTAGAGCAACAGTTAAAATGACATGGACGTTACCCTTGTATCAAATTTATGCAACAATGACAAATTTTGGATATTTCAAATAGAGACTAACATTCCAAATTCAACAGATGGGAAACCAAACTTTTCGTGGAATGAAAGAACTGTGTGTTTGGTAATTTCTAATTGCAGTCAGTGTTGTTTGATCATATACTAGGAATAGATTTTGCTCGGATAAATTGCTTAAGAAGAGCTTTCTCTTCATCAAGGCGCTTCTTTGCTTCAGGGTCTGTTGGTTTTAACTTCCTTTTCTCTTCCAATATCCATTTGAAAGGCTCACGTTGCTGATTCTCAGGAATGGGTTCAGGCAACTTCTCAGGTGCTACCATGGATGGTGTGGAAAGGTGTTTCTTGGTAACTAGAGTGGTAATAACAGCTGTGGCCAAAACTGGAGTAGAAGGGACACCTTTTGTAGCATCTTCCTCTGTTATGCCTGTATCCTTTTTCCCAGTTCTCACGAATAGGTAAGCTGCATGTATCATACAAAGTTATCAAAGTATTAGAAAATAAATATCCCAAGAAAAAAAAAATGTAAAGAATCCTATGAAAAACCTTCAAACTTCACTAGTTTATGAATTGTGCAAACCAAAGAAAAATAAAAGTTGGGTGGGGGACCAAGGGGGTTGAAAGATGGAAGAGAAGGCAAGATCAGCTGGCAAGTTGGGTGTGGACCACCAAACGATAAAATTCAGTCAGTCAACATAAACCATGAAATGTTAATAAAACCAGATAAAAATATAGAAGCACCAGACCAGTCACAATTGTCATCCACGTTATAACTACAGAAAACAACAATGGAAAGAAAGAAAAACATTCTTTCCATCAATAAAAGAATGCAAAAGTTTTTTATCACTCATCCAAAACTGCAGTTGCTACTCATTTTTACAAGCAATCATTACCAGTAATTATCAGAGCACGATAATAGAGAGAAATCTAGAGTGGCTAAACAACCAGCACATTACACAACAAAAGAACATGCTTTATTCTAACAAGAATTTTTTCTGGTTTTTACTCATAAAGCAATTGTTAGATGCTGCCTGCATATGATCACTGGAGCACAAGACTGGAAGGAAATCTAGATATGCTCATCAGCTATAAAAGCAACATAAAAGATATGCTTTCACCGAGCACCTTATGAATGAGGCTTCAGTGATATATCAAATCAATCTATAATTAGTTGTTTTGTTGAGTAAGCAAGGGACAAATAAAGAACTTTTCCACTTGTCCAAAAAAAAGAAAGAAGGAAAAAGAGGAGCCTATGATGACAACTTCCAATGAAATGTTTAACCTCATCAATTTGATACACCATTCAGTGTAAACTCATCAAAGCCTAAGATTGCTCATATAAATTGCTATGTGCAACCAGAACTATTCTTATGATTAGATGTCAAGAAAAAAAAAAGTTTAAATAATATTTTGTCACTCCAATAGTCTGGTTAAAGGTTTCAACAGATTAATGCATAACTACCATGGAATATGGATGCAAAAGATGCCAACTCATTACCAGTGATAAGTGTCACCCACATTGTAACTACAGAGAAAGACAATGGAATGATAGAAAAACATTCTAGCCTACAATAAAAGAACATAAAAGTTGCTTATCACTTATCGACAACTGCTGCTGCTACTCATTTCTACAAGCAATCATTACCAATAATTATTATCAGAGCATGGTGGTGGAGAG
This sequence comes from Rubroshorea leprosula, assembly GCA_020521535.1. Lineage (NCBI taxonomy): Eukaryota > Viridiplantae > Streptophyta > Magnoliopsida > Malvales > Dipterocarpaceae > Rubroshorea > Rubroshorea leprosula. Next base: position 883,172 of record BPVZ01000112.1, read on the forward strand.
AAATCTAGGGTGGCACAACAAGTAGAATGTTACACAGAAGTACAGAACATGCTTCATTCCAATAAAATTGTGGGTTTCAGCAGAAGACTGGAAAGAAATCTAGATCTGCTCATCAGCTATAAAAGAAACATAAAATAAATGCTTTCACTAAGCATCTTCTGATTCAAATTCATCTAAGGGTAAAGCACTAAAAACAATCTAGAAATGACCCATTTCTTGCAGTCATCCATTAATTGATCGGCTGACCAATAATTTACATGGTTTGTACCTTATGAATAAGACTTCGGTGACGTATTAAATCAATCTATAGGCATCCAGTAAGATGTTGTTTTGGTGGGTGACCCAAGGAAAAATAAAGAACTTTTCCACTTGTCATTATCATTATAGACTCTGATGAATAAGGAACAATCACTCCATAATGGTTGATGCTTTAGTTTGGAACTCTCTATTTAAGAACCAAGGGATTAACCTACTCAATTTGATATACTATTCAGTGAAAAGTGTAAATTTATCAAAACCTAAGATAGCTCATTAAATTGCTACATACAACTATAACCCTTCTTATGATTATATCTTAAGAGGAAAAAAGTTACTAACATTTTGTTACTTCAATAGTCTGGCTAAAGGTTTCAAACAATTAAGCTATAACTACCATGGATGCAAAAGAAACCAACTCATTGGCTCTAAACCTCAAGAATCTATTCAAAAAAGAAAGAAAGAAAGAAAAAAGATCAAGAATTTGTTCCCCTATATGCCACAGCCCCCTCCCTAAAAAAGGGGGAAAAAAAAAATGAAACTATCTAACTGCTTCGTCTGGATCTGATTGTGTGAACCAGAAAATATTAATAGCATTATTTCTTATTAAATAGTCAATGGATTATTAGTCTCTGACAAGGTCAGCAGCAAGAGGACACAAGATTATCAGCAGTAATTTTCTAACCAGACTTTCTTTGCTTCCCTTCCTTGTGGTAATAACAATAACTCTTCCATCAACATCACATTTTAGAGAATGTCTCATATATCAAAGATCTTCAACATCAAAGAAAGTTGATCACTTAATCCCATAATAATTGCAAGATGTGATTGCTTTTATCTTTTTGGCCGCCAATGCGGCTGCTTTAATACAAAGGAAAAATGATACGATACTAGAAGATAAAGGGAACTTTGCTTTCTTTTGCTTTTGATTTCATAAGTCAAGGAAAATCAGTCAGCAAGCACCATGTGAAATGAGATATAATTCTATCATGTTACATGTACTAAAGCATGAAGAAATCAGTGCTAAAGAGTTTGATGGTATTGCTCTATATGGTCCAATGAGCATCAAAGAAACATGCAGTCAAATCTATGACCACAGAAGCAAGGCTTAGTTGGGGTCAGCTACTAGGATATGAAAAAACAATAGGCATTCGAAGTTGCAGAAGCCTAAATCATGTTCACTATGGTAGGGCTTGAGCATTAGGCTTACAGGTAAACTATTCCATATCCATCACGGTAAACAATTTTAGGGTGCAATAATGGCAAAATCACCTTTACGTGCATAAATTTTTCACTTCAAACCAACAAGCAACACCAAAATATGGAAGAGACATTTCCGCCTTTGACCTGTGAACCTTTTATATAAATCCCTCAAGCAACCCCTACTCTTCAAATCCTTGCACGGATCCCTTACCATCATTTCCTATACACACAGACACCACATCAGAAACAAAGGCTCTACAATTCAAATGCAGAACATAAGATACTATTACCCTCTGGAGATGGTCAAGACATATGTACAGACTATAATTCAATCAGAGTGTTTGAACATGCATACTATAAACCCTCTCCATCAACTAAATAATGACTCACAAAGTGAATCACAATCACATTATACTGTTCAATCAAGAATCTCTTGAGAGATACCTCTTACATCCTACAATCCTTTCCTAGGACACTCAAATGCACTCTACAAGCATAAAATTCTATATTCAATCTAAACTCAAAAGAACCCACTTTACCATCATAAGCAATAAATTAGCATACAAAAGCACGCATAGAAAATAAAAGAAAGAAAATAACCTCCCACAGTGAAATTGACAGCCAAGAGAAGGGGCCAAAGGAACTTGTAACGCTTGGCAAACGATTCCTTTGGAGGAGGGGGTGGGGTTGGCGGAGTTGGTTGTGACCCCATAGCATACGATGCTGCTGCTGCTGCTGACGAAGAAGATGGTGTAGAAAAGTCCTTTCCTTTTACTTGCACTTGGAATTGTTTCAGTTGAGCTGTTATTTTTCAACGGAAAGGAATCGATTCAGAGACCCAAAAACACCCCTCAATCATTGAGAAACAAAGAAAAACAAAACAAAAGCTTTCCTCTTTGAAATGTGAAAGTGATGGGTTTGGTGATCATGTGTTCAAGTTTTCACCTTTCTTGGGTTTGTTGGTGTAGAGCTTTGGACCTTCGCTCATTGTTGACTGCGATTCTTGACTCCACAGATGCAACCCACATTACTGTGGTATAAGAGTAAGGGTAAAGTCTCCATTTTACTCCTCGGCCTTAATGATTCTGATCAAATTTACCCTCCACCTTCAGTTTGATCACCTTTTAAATCCATCCTTCTTTAGTTTGACCTTCTGGTCCCTTAAAAAATATATATATATAGATCCATCAAATGCACACAGAAAGCTGACCTAGACTAACATGGATCGCATGTGAGCCATCTTAAGTCTTAACCCTTAGGCAAGAGCCAAATAATGTCTCTCCTTTTATAAGTTTGATTTCTTTCCTTTATTTTGTTTCACTTAATCTTTTTAAAAAAATTAAAATTTGATTAAATTTAAATATAAAATACTTAACTTTGATATAAATATTCCAAAATATTTTGAATGACTTAAGGTGCCATTCATCAATACTCTAAAATCTAAATCACTAATACACTTACAATGAGAATCAATTGAGAAGGAATTTATTTAATGTTACTTATTTCGCTTTGTTTATTAACCTCCGTCGGTTCTAAACTTACCATCCGTGATTAATTAACGATTAATTTAACAATCCAACTTTTGCCTTGGTTGACCCATTTCAAAAGTAAGAGACAGGACTCACTTCTAAAAAACAAAATATTAAGGAATAAAATGATAACCTCAACAGGGAGGAGGACTGATTTTGAAAAACTAAAACAAAGCAAGCTGGATATGGCTGCTGTGTTCTCAATGGATATCGGAAAAAATGGATTATCAGAAATAGATACAGATTCGTTTACAAATTAGAGTCAGCTGCACCTGTCTAGATAACTGAACCAACAATTCAAAAAAATATATATATATATATATATATATTTATATGAAGAAGAAGAAGAGTAAAGGCAAAAAATACATATAAAAAAGCCTCTAAACTGTACCCTCCTGTAGTGTGGTATTACAGTTTCTACCCCTTACGGGGGTTCTTCTGTCAATTAATGGCTACCATAGCGGCTGCCACCACCATAACCCCTGCCACGATCTCGATAACTACCATGACCTGCTTCACGAGACATACAACCAATGAGGTAAAAGCAACTATGACTAATGCATAAGGGCTAATTCACAACATGCTACACACGTAAACACACACATTGATGAAAAAAAAAAATGAAGTAAGCTGCTACCAAGTGGTGCCAATCCATGAACGTGAATTTATGTTCATAGGAAAAGTACAGAAAACTAACCCATTGGAGGAGGTGGAGCACCCCGCCCCATGGCAGCCAACTCAGGAGTGACCCTCTGTCCAGCTTCCTCAAGTATGGTAATTAGCTCCTTTGCGAATCGAGCATTTGCAGCTGTGAAAAAGGTGTAGGCCGTCCCTTTTGCCCCAGCCCTTCCTGTTCGACCAATGCGGTGGACATAATCTTCAAGGGATCCCGGGAAGTCATAATTGATCACATACTTCACATCTTTCACATCTGACACCAAAGCAGAACAGTACATAAAGATGTTGAAGCTCTAGTAAAGAATTGAGATTCATACATTCCAAGAGTAGCAAGTCAAAAATAATGCCCCAGGCCTCCAAGTATCCTTAACTCCAGATCGCATATAAGCTATTCGGTATATCAAGTCAGAAAGATGGTCAGATACCCATAGCCCCACATATTACATAACTTTCCAAACGCAAATAAAGCATTAATAACGCTCCGGCAAAGATGTTATAACATTAGTTGAATACACCATAATGGATGTCGACATAAACAGGAGACTTAAAGTTCTAAAAATTAAGTATTAAGCATTAACATCACAATCAAATAAATCAAGGAACATGAACAAAGTTTGTGTAGAAACTACAAGTGCAGGAAAACTTCAAACAAAGCCTTTCAAAACCAGGAAATAGCATATAATGAATAGTGATTTGTAGTCAATTTCACATGACAGGTAGCAGCAATCAAGGTTAAAAGGATTTCTGTATGTGCCAAACGAAAAAAGGTTCAAGTCTGATGGAACAAATTACAAGGTACTGGTCACTTGCTAAAACGTTGAAAAACAAACATTTAACCATTCAAACACAGAAAGTTACATTAACAGAAAAGAAAAAAAAACACCAAAAGCTTCTGACAAAGCACCATAAGCTTCTGGAAAAGCAGGAACAAAAGCATGAGTAGAGAAGGCTGGGAAGCTGTTTAAAGGCAATAGTGACAATGATATTGATGATGCTAATTCTCTATAACATAAGGGATGCGTATGATATAACCAGATACTCAGAGCTAGGTCAATATCACTTCAGAATAAGGCCCAAATTAAAGATTTAAGGACAAGCATCCAATAAACAAATTTAAAGCAGGTAGTGTACATACCTAAACCACGAGCTGCAACATCTGTTGCAGTCATTATAGGACTCTTCCCAGCCTTGAACTCTGAGAGGACCCAATCCCTTTCTGCTTGACTTTTATCTCCATGAATTGAGAGAGCAGGCCAACCATCCAGGCGAAGCTGCCGAGTGACCTGATCACATCCTTTCTTGGTATCCATGAAAATCAATATTCTGCTACCATCCATGATATCTTCCAGCAACTTCACCAATCTTGTATATCAAGATTAATCAGTAAACAACATTAAAAACAGTGTAAATTGTTCAGTCATCAAAAGAAAGAGAAACAACAAGAACAGTATAAATTGCTCCCTACTTGTTATATTTCTGATTCTCAGAAACAATCTCAACAATTTGGCGTATTGCATGGTTAGCTTTTAACTCCTCAGATCCAATTATCACCTGTTGGTAGTCCAAAAGAAAAATCAATTGAATAACAGGGCATCAAATAAGATTACCATATTCAATTTATAAATATCATAATCAGGAAAGAATACTGGAAACTAGAAACCCCTTGAATTATCTAAAAGATAAGAAGAGAAGGTTTAGTTGCTTAGCCCATAGACAATTGCATTGGTAGCAGTACATAATCAAAAAACAAAAAGGGAAAAAATGTCAGAGAAGGAGCGCACTAACAAGTACAAAAATTGTCTGGCATCTTACTTTGTATGGCTTGTAAAGGAACTGCCTTGCCAGTTGTTCAACCTCCTTTGGCCAAGTAGCACTCCAATACAAGGTTTGACGATCTGGGCGAATCTGCAAAGAGCAAGATAAATAAGACCCATAAGGTGATTGAGGGTGAAATGCCAATTGTCTTGTGGCTGCAACAAGGTGACTTTTTTTACCAAGATTCCATACAGTTGCATAAAATGACACTTCCTATTCTATTTCTTTAAACTTTGTTTCAACTTTTTACATTATATCTGGGGAAAAGGGAGCAGCAAATCTAGATCAAGCATCCATTCTCTTTGAGAAGCATAGCAAGTAAAACGGGAATGAGATATCAAGATGCTTGCTCTAATCATGATATAACTCCTCCCACCACCAGAAAGGACACCATTTTGGAGAAAGAACTAAAATGGCAGTGAATGTCCAGCTGCAGTTTTTAATACAGCAGCCAAACTGAAAAGAAGAGGCTTGTGAGAAAGCCCATACATGTTCACTCTGACATCCATGACCCATACTGACATCCCGCAAAGAAGAGTTTTTCCTACCTTGTGAGAAATGTCCTAGATTATGACTTCAAACCAAAGCTGGGTAAGGTCAGGCCAAATAGGCAAATACATGAATTTTCAAACTGACAAATATATTTTAAAAGTCCACTCAATAAGGCATTTTCGGTTGGTTCCTAGCTATCAGCAGAGTAAAGTAGCCAATGGCATTAGCATTGCTAGCAAATATGTTAAGGGCATAGAGGGCTACAAATGAAAAGGAAAGGAGGGCAAGCAGCAAGCTGGTGCAGAGAAGATTCAGAGGAACCTTTGCGTTCATAAGAAAATGTTTCCACAACCACAGAAAAAGGATAATATATGACATACTTTTCCAATAAATTGAGTAAGAAATTGTTACTTCTAAGGGGAGAGGAAAAGAAAAAACCTGAGAAACAATTTTTCGTATCTGAGGCTCAAACCCCATGTCTAGCATCCGATCAGCCTCATCCAGAACAAGGTATGTGACCCTTCGCAAGTTTGTATGATGTGACTCTAACATATCTATCAACCTCCCAGGAGTAGCAATGACAATCTCAACACCTGATCCAACAATGGATGTAATAATCACGTTTCCAACAAGTGTGAGCAGCTACGATACAACAAAATCACTAATGCAATTGAACTTCTAGTTGACAGCAAAATGTCCAAGACTATTTATAGGACTATACATAAAACCAATTTGGAATACAGCGTAAACAGTATAATAGCTCATTCCTCACAGATCTGGAACATATAACAAATACCTTTCTGGAGATCACGCACCTGAGGCCCCTTTGGAACCCCACCATATACGCAAGTACTCTTTATCCTAGATGATGCACCAAATTTTGTAGCTTCCTGTTGTATTTGAACAGCAAGTTCACGCGTTGGAGCTAATACTAATACAATTGGACCATCTCCCAAAGCTGAAAATACAACAATAACCAAACTTATTTCCTTCGAAGCACCAAAAGAAAAAAAAGTTAAAGAAAATAAATTATGAGATGAGTTATGTTTATACCTAAAATTGGCTGTGCATTAACATGGACAATTGCAGGCAATAAGTAGGCAAGTGTCTTTCCAGATCCTGTTTCAGCAATACCAATGAGGTCACGCCCCTTTAAAGCCATTGGCCATCCTTGAGCTTGTATAGGTGTTGGTTCCACAAAGCCAGCCTTTGTTATTTCTTGCAGTACATAATCTGGGTTCAAGGGAAGAAAAAATTATTAATCTTTCAAGAGAGAAAAACAATTTGACATATTAATTTCAATATATCAAACATAATTAAGGTATCAATCATGACTGGCACATATCCAAATGGTAGAAAAGGCAACAGATTATCACAATGGGCAAAGCTAATAAATAACTTTGTGCTTTCTTCTGCAGTACTTTAGGACTTCTTTTATCCAGTCTTCTTGATCTGCCTTGGTCAGATAAGGTAGAAACAGAGCTCCAACACCAAAAGTGACTAATATCAGAGAATTGTGAAGTTGGAAAGGAATAACTCTTTAACTTTTAATGAAGCATCCATGGAAAAATCTTTCATATAATATACATTTTAGTTGCCTTCAATTATAAAGCTCTAAAACAAACTTCTCTGTGAAGAAGGATAGAACTAAACAGACCATTTTTCATCAAACCTACAACAACCAATGACTCTTGGCTCATGCTTAACCTATTTGATGGTAAAACATCAAAGTTGAACTGTAAATAGGTTGACATTGAAAACTCAACATCCATTACTGATTACTTATTGAAGGATCCACTGCATTCTAAGAAAAACCTATATACTAATCTTGAGGTTCAAACTCTTCAAAGATACATGTTAGAACCAAACAAATAAACAGAGTCGCCAACTTCACTTTCTGTAAACTGACACACAAACAGAAACAGGAGAAATGGGGTACCCATATGGTAAAGAGCTGGATTCTCCAAAAAAACAAGAAAAAATTACCTGGAAACCCCACATCACGAAATGTTTTCACAGGCCTTGGAACATCACGACCTTCTACCGTGATTTCTCTACGCTTCCGATACTCCTCAACATCCCTCTCTGACATTGATGCCACTTCCTGTGACTCAACATAGAAATTCTTCTCAAAAGGAGTCAACCCATCTAAATCAAACTTCCTAGGTGACTCAGCACCATCATTATCTCTCCTGCTTGACGAAGACCTCACTGAGCCACCATATCCTGAAGCCCCACCAAATCCCGAGTCACTAGAAAAAAAAAAAACATAAAATTCAAGGCAGATGAAATATCAAAAATATGAACTAGAACTACCCAAGCGCACATGGTGAGTCACTAAAATAAGTAGCAGAGATGGACAATATCAGACGAGGAAGGTTGGCATTATAGTCAACAAATTTACATTAGGATAGATTGTACCCAGCTAAAAAAAAAAAAAAAAACCCTGAAATTTGCATAGTTAAATTTACAGACTAAATGCTATCCAAATTTATCAGTCCTCGGTTTCAGGTCTAGCTGAAGTTCAGAAATACAAAACCAACAACCAAACCCAACACAAAAACACTTAATTTCTGCACACTGTTTCAATCAAAAGGAAGGCTAGCAACCACACAACTCCTTATTATGATTCAATTAATACATACAATAAAACCCAATAACGGAAAAACTCAGGATCACCAAGCAAACTCCAGTATTAAAAGGAGATGAAAACTATACTGAATTTCTAGCGAATACACCCATCTACATGTGAGCCTATAGATATATATATATAGTCACCAACAAATTATTATACATAAAAGCATTTAAACGTTAGAAATTACCTTCGACGGTCACGGTAGGAAGTGGGATCGCCGGAGCGACTATCATAGCGACTCATATTGGGCAACACTGCCAGTGAGAATTTCAAAGCTTCCGATGAAAATGAATGAAGCTCTTATTCTTAATCTTCCTTATATGTTGTGAATTGAAATGGTTAGGGTTTTAAGTTGCAGAGGTTTATTTTGGAAAGTTGCAAGCAATTGGGAGGAAGAAGGTTCTCTCTCTCTCTCTCCCTGTCTCACGGTATAGCGGATTGTACTCTCTTCTGTGCGAATGTACCGTGACAATTTAAAAACCGTTGATGAACAGACACGTGGCAGTGTTACCTTATGATTTACGGCCTTTTCTTCCAGAAGAATGCTCCCACTGCTGTGTGTTATTGTACCTTTCTATTTTTATTTATTAGGTTAATTTTTGCATTTGGTATACTAACTATTAATCTGTTATCACTTTAGTCTAAAAACTTTATTTTATTCAAAACTGGTCTAAAATATATCAAATTCCATTAAGAAATCTTCAATTTAAACAGAATTTTCATCTAGGTGATTATGTCACACCACATAGAAACCATGTGATCCAAAAATTTACTACATTTTAACTTGTAATCAACTTTTTCATTACTTTTAATCACATCTTTCAATTTTTAATCACTACTTTTAATCATATAAATGCAAGTGGTTTTTTTTTTTTTTTTGTCCACATAGCTTCTAGGTTGTGCCATGCAGTTGCTAACATGGAATTTTCATTTAAAAAATTACAAAATTTTGATGGATAGGCTATTTTGATGTATTTTTTTAAGTTTCTAAATTAATGTTAAAATAAATATTTTTTGTAAACCAAAACAATAACAACTTAATGGTCGATACACCAAATATTAAATTTAACTATTTATTTTATTTTAGGTTGTACTTTTTTTTTAACTCTGTGAAAAGCATATCATTTCATCAAAGCCATACGGCATTTACATAAGAAAATTTGATATCATTGATAAGAAGAAATTACAAACAGATAAGGCACAATTAGAAAGATTGAAAAGTATCTACATAAGAAATTTTGATATCATTGATAAGAAGAAATTACAAACAGATAAGTTACAATTGGAGAGAATGAAAAGTAGATCAAGTTCAATATAAGATAGATAAAAGAGGGGTAGTGAGTATGTCACACGAACAACAGCTAAGGAAATAGATTTTGACAAATTCCTTTAGTTGACCGTTCTAGAGAACTGGACACCCTTTCATATATTCTTGCATAAATTATGCATGTTCTCTAGGATGCTGTGGTTATAACATTAGAGCAAGCGGCAGCCATCCCTTGAATTCTTCATGATTGGTTTGTTGGTTGCTAGATCTGAGCAAACTAAAACAAGAAACGAGAAACAGAAAGAAAAGAGAACAAAGGCCACCAACAAGGTCACAAAAGAACTGGCAAATCATCTAAAGTGGTCACCAAACATAAAAGCACGGTTGACCCGCTCTACCATGCTTGAGAAGCCCTCCGACTGCTCACGCATCAAAAGATCGAAAAGCCTGAAAGCTTTTGAGCACTCAAAAAAAAAGGTGAAAACTGGAGAAATTTTGAGGCAGATACTAAAGAGTTCTAGAGGAGAGAGAGAAGTTACAAGGGTTTTTATTTTAGGTTGTACTTTGGCGCATACATCCGGATACATTCATGAGCCATTGGCAGGTGAAGAGGACATTACATATTATTACTTTGGTTTAGTACTATAGAAGTTTCATACTCTTAAACTTGACATTATAATCATGGTTTTAAGATTAGTAAATAGTATGATGGTTGGATGAATCTAGATGTTGAATTTTAGGCCTTTTTTTAAAAAAAGGACATTACATATTTTTTTCACATAACACCTCACTTAAAAATGTAAATTTCTTATTGTTAATTAATTTTAATTAATCTTTTATAAACTTTTATTGATTTTAATTAATAGTTTATACTTTATATATCGTTTGTATAGTAAAAGACAAAAAAACCTTATAAACAACCAAAAGCACATTTCAGCACTTTCAAATAAAATCTTAATAATTGAGTCCTTAAAAAAAATATAACTATTACTAATAATTTAACTGATTGAATAGTAATATCTTTTTAATTAAACTAGATATCTTAAATTTAAATTATAGAGCATGTGTTAGTAGAGTGAATAAAATGATGAAAAAAAATTTGGCTCTTATCTGCAATCTAAAATTTTAAAAAAAAAAAAATCTCTAGAAAAATAGGCAACGTAAAAATGCATTGAAATATCAATTTTTCCTGAAGGAGGGAGAGCCCAAGATCTTGGGCTTGATATTTGGACCGTCAGCCCTCAATCCAACCCGCCCGGCCACTCCAACCACAACTTCCAAATTTTGTGGATCATTAAAAAGAATTTTGTTTTTTAAAAGGAGAAACTGCCAAATATCTCGGCCCATGTTTTTTTTTTTGTACACTGGGCTAACAGAATCCAAAATTCTAAGAAAAAGAATTCCAATCCAAAATACTTCTATTAAGGCTCGGAGCCCAACACTTGAAATTTTGAAATGAACATATTTGCGAGGTTCATTTGCCCCCTTTCCCATGCATTCTAATGCTAAGTCATTAGAATTGAGACTGAATTCTTACTCTCCTTTTTTTTTTGGGGGGTGGGGGGTGGATTATTTTGGTGATCTTTAAATGCTTTTTCAGAAATTATTTATTTGTATTCCACTAACAGTACTTACATACATCTATTCATCCTAAATCTCAACCCTTTTAGAGGTAAGATGATCAATTTTTCTTAAAGTAATAACAAGTTTTTCTGTTCCAATTCATCCCACAAAAAAAAATGTTGAAATTTCTCAGAATTTATTACTCCATCATTCGCTTAATAAGCCAAATCAACCAAAGGAGCCATAGAGAATTTATTGCTCTTGTCCATTGTCCCCTTTTGAGAGGCCATGGTCCATGGATAGATATGCTTGATGTGGTAAAGAGGATACCTATGCATTTGTGGCAATCCAATCTCTAAGGGAAAGGCCTATCCTTGCATGTTGCAGTGAAGTTAGGAAGTTGTTGTCTTGTTCCAAAAATGGTGATGAAGGAGAACCACCAACTCCTTTTGTTATATGGATATGAATAATGTTTACAAGATGGTGAGTTGTCATCTCCATCTTCCAATTAAATGGAATTTGCATCACCATAATAGTTCCAATGATAATTAGCTAATTTTAGTTATTATAGTTACATCAAGGTTCAAAAATGAAGGAAGCGATGTGGTATTTCTCACAAGAAAATAAAAAGAAGGGAAAAACAAAAACAAAAATAATTTGTATCAACATCCACCCAATGAAATGATTGTAAATCTTTTTTTTTTTTTAAAGAAATCTTCTTTCGCGACATAATTTTTTTTTTTTATGAGTACAATTTGAGTAGGGGATAGAGAATTGTAATATGATAACATCATGATTCAAATTTTAATTATTATCAAAGCATTAAATACACTTATTAAATAATTCATGAGGTTTAATGTATTTGTTACATAAAAAAATTAATATTTAGTTATTACAGTTATTTAAATTTGTACTAATTAAATTAATTAAAGTCTTTATATGCGGTAGGAAATGAGAGCTATGCACTTTTTTTTAGATATTTTTAAAATAGAAAATTATTTTACAGTACGAATTGTATGCAGTTTGTCCTATAAAATTACTTAAAAACCCTTAAAAAGAT
>BPVZ01000113.1:0-10499 GCA_020521535.1 Rubroshorea leprosula
CTAGTTATTTTTTTATCATTTTTATAATTTTTCTGAACATTAATTGCAATGGACTTGGTTTTGTTAGATTTTTTACTCCATCTGTGTCAATAATGCTTACCTTTTTTTAGTTGACGTTGAAAAATTTTTCTGCATAGACTTTTTTTACATGAATAATGTTGATACAAATAACATATACTTGTGTCAATATTTCATGACTGAGGCTTAAAATGTTGACGATTTTATGACTACATTCTTGTAGTGGAATGACGCTGGTCTGACTGAAGAAAGTAATTGTCATGTTAGAACACAAAGCAGCAATCACTCTGTCGACGCTGGTCCAAAAGAACGTACTTTTTCAAGCTTTCGGTGCTGAATTTACGCAATGAAGCTGCATAGTATTGTGTTTTTTAGTTTTAGGTTTTTGAAATGAAGCTCTCATAACTATTTTTGTATGGGCAGGAAGGCGTAGTCTTTGTGTTGTCTGGGTTTATCAATCGACAGCGGAGTTCATTGGTAAGCAGGCTTTGGAAATGGGGGCAGAATACCGACCAGACTGGGATTCAAATTGCACCCTCTTGGTTTGTGCTTTCGAAAATTCTCCAAAATTTCGATGAGTTGAAGCAGAATGTGGAACAATTGCCTCAAAGTTTGTCCCTATTTTTTTCTCCTCTCTTAATTCATTTACAAGTCTGATATGTCTGGTGCAAAGCTATTCTCTATAATAATTAAGGTTCTTAAAATAGAAAGCAAGATGACATCCACGGATAGGCCTTTTAAACGGTTATGTGTTGGTTTTTACGGATTTTTTGCTGGCTTGGAGTATGTCCTTTTCACCTCTAGAATGAAGAGAATGATTGAAAAATGTGAATTATTCTGGGTTTAGTATGGATTGTTTGTCTGTGCTATTTCCCTGAAGTTGATAATTCAAAGGGTTGGTGTAATTCCTCTTTGGCACCAGACTCTGGATTTTCGACGATTTCCAGGTTAGTGGATTGCTATAACTGCATGCTCCAACTAACATATCTTACTCAACTTTGACTGTGTTATCATTCTGTCATTCTTGTTAAAATTTTCCTAATATAATATGATGACCTATTCCGCCTCAGGAATGGATATTGGGATGTTATCCACAAAAGAAGCTTGTTGAAATTGATCCTCATGCATGCTGGGAAAGCCTGGCAAAAAAGCAGTATTTCTCATGAAATTAGCCAAGGCATTTGCAAGTTGTTATCTTCATTTTCGAGGAATATAACATGTTAATGAAGATGACTTACTTGTTTATTGTGCTAGTGAAGAGAGCTTCTTCTCAGTTTCCACTATCCTTTAACCACTGATTTTGATGATTAAGCTTTAAAGAAAGAAAAGGAGGAATCTGTCAGCATTTTCTTTGCTTTAACTGTTTTTTGGTTTCTCTCGAAACCTATATATGTCCCCCTTTTGAATCTGCCCCTCTGGAAATTGGGCATTTATAGCAATTAGCCAAATTTTCAAGCAAAAAAAGAAAAATAAAAATAAAAATAAAAGAAGAAGAAGAAGAAGAAGGATAAATGAGCACATAAAAAACAAAAAAAAAAGGAAAAGAAAAGAAATGAAAAAAATGTAGTACTTTGGAGTCTATTATTCTGGGGTCTATTTTATTTTTATATAGAGGTTTCATCAAAATTTCTATGGTAATGATGTTTCTCTCTTTCCTGTTCTACCTTATTTCTTCTCCTGATTGATGTAAGTTGCCTTGGTTAAATTCAAGGTTAAGTAGCTAACTAATGTGCATGATTCTTAATATTTTTAGCACTTCTATGTTTCATCCTGCACAACAAGTATATATATCCTGAATTCAAAGAGTGCTTGCAGATAAAAAAGAATCCCCACCCAGGAAATCTCATAAACAAGTTGAGAAAGGATCACAACTAAAGCCAAACTCTGCCTCCTCAAAGGTAGTTTATATGTAATATGTGTTCATCCATGTTGTTACCCTTTCCTTTTAGTATTCCCATCCCAGATTTTAAAATTTTAGAGTTTTATCAAGTCCTCAATTGTGAGTCCTATATTATTGGTGGTGATATTCCTTCTTCATTGCATTGGCAGGACAAACAATCTTCTCACCCTGCTAAAGAAATCTTTTCTCCTTCTCAAGTGAAGAAATGGGCTATTGACGGTTTTATAAAAACAATCTCATGGCTGGAGACTCAAAAGGAAAAGGCAAGTAGTGGTTATTACTTTTCTTGTCTGCTTATTGCTGGCTCCCTATTTCTGTATGTATGCAATATCTTTTCTATGGGACTTATTCCTCTTTCTAGTTTTCTCTTTAACAGCCAGATCCTAGTGAGATAAAACATGTAGCTGCTGAAGGGATCTTCACTTGTTTGCAAGATGCCATAGATTCTCTTGAACAAAAGCAAGTATTTATTTGTCAAAGAGATATGACTTTCCCTAAAATGTTCAAGAATTTGTGTTTGAGATTAGATTTAACTCTTTCCTCAAAGTTGACTGGTTGTAGTAATTAAAATTTAAGCTCATCGCCAATATGTCATTGTCACTTGTCTTCATTTTTGTCATTTTTCTTAAATTAAGATTTTTTTTAGTTGTTCATGACCAAAAAAAAAAAAAAAGCTTTGTTTCGTTAAAATTTAAAACATATTAAATAAATTTAACCTTAAAAAAATAAATAAATGTTAAAGTACATAATAATTGATTAAAAAATACTTGGCTAGAAATTTTTTTTAATTATTCTTTATATAAAATTATTTAATTACAAAAGTTTTAAAGTCTATAAGTTGATTATAGATTAATAAAATATTAAGTCGTGAATATCAAGTTGAAAAAATTTTTGTCAACAAAAAAATTTATCTCTGTTAAAAGAAAATAAAACCGAAATAAAAGAAAACAGAACCGCATGATGGTCTCTACTCTTTTGTAATTATTATTTTTTATTTAAGATCTGCATTGGAAGGCATGTATTTGATTTATAATTAATTAATAAAAAAATAAAAACCGAATATAAAAAAAAATCTTTTGTGAAATAGTAAATGAAAAGAAAAACAAAATAAAAGAAAAAAAAGAAAACAAATACGGTAAAAAGTCTTTTTTTTTTGGCGCCTATTGTCTTGGGCATTTTGTTTTAGCTTTTTGGTTACATAGGGTTGCAGCAGACAAACGCCACCATTTCCTTCTTCTTCCTCACCCAAACCAGAAACATTTGCACTTTCTCCTTCTCCCATACTTGCTACCTCTCCATTTCCTCTCTTTATAACTTTCCGTTTCCCTCTTTTTCTCTATACAGTCGCACGACGATGGTAGCTTTGCTGCCTCCTAAAGAGGCTAACCTCTTCAAGCTCATCGTCGTACGGTCCAAATTGCCTCTATCTGATTGTATAGTTGTTCGTGTAATTGTATGTGTTTTCTGCAATAGTTTGTGCTGTGTGATCGTACTTCAATATCTTGCTCGTTGAACCCTAGCTCTCTTCTCTTACTCCAGTTTTAGTGTCTGTTTGGCTTGCGAGAAAATCAGAGGGAAGTGAAACGGGAATGGAAATCGGAAATTTTTATGCCTTCCTGTTGCTTAAGTTTTTGCTCTCTCCAACTGAAGTTTGATTGACTTTATGGGTTTCGCTCAGTTTCTGTTGGGGAAGTTGATTTTGTCAAGACTTTAAATAAATGACTGTCAAGCAGTGAACTTTTTTGCTTTCTTTTCATGGTCGAGCAGGAGTTACAAGGATACTGGGATTAATAAATTTGGATCTTTTATTGAAATCAGATTGTTTTATCAGGAAACTCGAGTAATGGCAATCTTTTTGTTCTACTTCTCTGGCACTCTGATTTGTTTTATTGGAAAAAAGGGGAGGAAAAGGATTAAAGAAATTTCTTTAAAATGGTTTCTTCTTCCCCCTCTTATCTTTTTCACCCTTTCTCTTCTATTACAATCATCTGTAAAATGTAATGCTTATTTTAAGCCAAACATATATTCTAGTCCTCTTGGCATGTCAGTTTATGCTGGTTTAGACCAAAATTTGATTAATTTGGTAACCTCAAGCACCTTATGAAGAATAATGAATATTTGACTTTTTTCCATGTGAAGGGAGATCTTTCTGACATCCAGAGAAATGTTTTATTTTATTATACCAATAATTAAAAGTTGAATGTGAAAGTCTTAATTAATTTGATTTGATAATTCCTCTGTTTTAATTTTTATTCCTGATGAATTCCTCCATAATTTGTTGAACTATGATATTTCAATATTTATTCATTGAGTAGTTAATTTGTAATTAACTTTTAGTCTTTAATCTGCTGGACTGATGCTGGAAAATTAATTTTTTTATATTATTGCTTTGGAGGTATGTGTTTGAATATTAAAACATGTGTGCTTCATCATGGCAGAAATCATATGAAACTAAACAGTATAAGAAGGGGCTGAAGGCAGCAGATGCCATACTAAAAAGGTTTCCAGATCATGGAGGTATGTCAGACTTTGTGAATTTATTATTCAAGAGTTCATTTTGAGTGTACTGATTTAGACATGGTTATTATTTGGAAATACTTCTTGCTATTAAAATGTGGAAGTTGATTTTGTATGCAATATGGTTGTATATTTGAAAAAGGGTAGATATACTCATTCCCCCCCTTCCCTATCTTGTTATCTGTTCGCTCTCTATCTATTCTATCCATCACTTGCGGTTGTGCATGCAGTGTCAAAGTAACATCATGCGTTGTGGTAATGTCTTATTTGGTGTCTTTATGTCACTGGTTCAATGTGACCTTGTTCTTTGCTGGTTGCCAGAAACTTTATCAATGAAGGGTTTGACATTAAATTGCATGGACCGTAAAGCTGAAGCATATGATCTTGTTCGGCTAGGACTAAAGGTTGGGATTCTGTTCAATTGTTCTAAAGTTGCTTAAATTTTCATTGCAGACATTATATTCCAATTTGTGTCTTCATGTAGAATGATCTCAAAAGTCATGTTTGCTGGCATGTTTATGGCCTCCTTTATCGGTCAGACAGAGAATATAGGGAGGCAATCAAATGTTACAGAAATGCTTTGAGAATAGATCAAGACAATATTGAGATACTAAGGGACCTTTCTCTCTTGCAGGTATATGTTGTGAAATGAAATTTTCTGCTATAGCTACTTCTGGTAAAATTTGTGTTGTTTGTAGGTTTTTTTCTTGTTAGGTATTGAAGGTGTAATTATTTTACATTGATGTTTGACATGGCCTTCACCGAACAATTTGTAAAAGAAGTGCTCAAGTTTCTCATTACAATATTCATTGTAATATTTCTGCTGTTTAGGACGCCTTTGAGATTTCATTTTTAGGACTATAACCTGAATTTTTTGATAAACACTTGTATATTTAGTATAGGAAATTAGAATTTTGGTTGATTAAGTATTTAGGAGCAAATGTTTTATGCAGTCTGCAAGTTGCATGGTTGAAATGAGTTGGTGTTGGTTGTGGTGAAATGCTTATACTGGGAGAAATTCCAAAATCCCATAATAAACTTATCACCGGAAATAAATAATAAAATTTGAAGTGTGTAGCATCTTATTCTTTTACAAAAAATACAAAAGAGAAGAAAGAAATCTGTCATACTACAATAAAATAAAGAAAATTGGTTTAAAGATATTGTGATATATATATATATATGTATAAATGTATATTAATTTTGGAGATTTATTTTATCCCAGCATATTTTAACATTCTGTACTATCTGTATCATGCAATTCCAGCATGATGGTGCATCATCTTATTTAAAGCTTTGCTTCTGTTGAATTATTACATTTCATTTGCAGGCACAAATGCGTGATTTAGCTGGTTTTGTTGAAACAAGACAACAACTTTTAACACTGAAACCAAATCATCGCATGAACTGGATTGGCTTTGCTGTAGCCCACCATTTAAACTCAAAGTAATGTTTTGATCTTAATGAAAAAGCTTGACAAGTGATTATTGGTTGTCATCCCTGCAACTATTTCTTACTATTATCAATTGACTTTTATTTTGAGGAATATGCATCTATGTGTATTGTCATTTGTTTGCTTATGATTGAAAGATTAAAGGTTTGTGGACATAGTGGATAATCTTTTTCTTGCATTAAAGTTATGTAAGAGGTGGAAGTTATGTTTCTATTCATATGCCCATGTAGATGCTATTGTTGAAAAAATTACTGTTGATTTTGTTGACATATGGTTGAAATTTTGCTGATAGTTTGTCTGGTTGGCTAAAGGTTTGAATTATTTCAAACATAACTCTCTTTTTCTTTTTTTTTTTTTGGTCAAATGTAATATTTAAACTTGATAAAAGCACATCTGCTTAGTTGTTCTTGGCTGCTGATGCTGCTGTCTAAAAAATTGACGCATTTGACCTAAAATTGCCTAGGGGACCTGCAACTTCTGTTACATTCCAATTAGCTGTTCGCTCTGGTGTTTACATGAAAATATGCTGGTGATCCACAATCTTTTTGATATCCAATTTTGTATTATGAAGCATTTTTCATAAATTGTTTTTTGGAGTGGCATGCTTCATATAGTTAATTGTAAGTGATGTGATGTATTGAGGTATGTGTGGATTTTGCTCTGCTTGTCTGTTTCTCTGATCTGCTGACCAAATACTGGTTTGATCTGCTAATTTAGTTTTATTGCTAGATATTTAGACTAAGCAAATTTTTTGGTTGTTGATCAGTGCTGCAAAAGCAGTTGAAATTTTGGAAGCATATGAAGGGACACTAGAAGATGATTATCCACCAGATAATGAGCGTTGCGAGCATGCTGAAATGCTTTTATATAAGGTATTGATGTTGACACTGTGATGCAGTGCGTTTACTCAGTTGTGAGCATGCTCAATATTGTACTCAAGTTTGCTGTGTTATATGGACGTGCCTAAATTAGAATAAGCTATTGGCTTATGGGCAAATATTTTATTGAAGTTTTTTCTATCTCTAAACTTGTTATTTCTTAAGTCAAACTTGCTATAATTAGTTGAGTCAAGCTTAATCTGGAAGATTGAATTGAATGTTGAAGGTTGAAGGCTGATCAGTAGCTGAACTTGATGTGCACTTGTTGCCTTCCTTACAAGTGTTTCACTTTTTAGCTGAAACATACCATTTTCAAAGAAGCATAGTTATTTTCTATGAGGGAAAGTTTTATCTGCATTGTTTCTGGATTTGCAACTTGTGAATGTCCTAATTGACTTGTAATAAAAACTTTGTTTAACTACTTTTTCAGAATCATTGTTGCTAATAGTTGGTAAATAAGTCTGCTACTTTTTGACCTTGTTCCCCTTTCATAACCTGTCTCAGTTCAGAATGGAGTGACATATCTGTCTTTCAACAAAAGAAATAAAAAATGAAAATGAAGGCAGTTATGATGTATCCCTTGACTGAAAGGTTTTAAGCATGTTACTACCTATTCTGATTATTATTCATAGAGATGCCAATTCATTAAGCAGATGATGTGATTTGATGAGGCTAATTTTCTCATAAATATCAAATTCTTTCAAGAAAGAAAAACTAGCACTTACCTTTTGCACTTCAACATAAAATGTATTTGTTGTGAAGGAGTTACCTTTACTTTGCAGTCAAACAAATGATTTGTTGTGGATATAAATTCTTGATTGATTTTGCTGTCAAAGCACCATTCCCCACAGTAATGATATCTAACTGTCAATTTCTTGCATGGGGAAGGAATTGCTTAAGTTGGAAACAGCTCAAACAAATTAGAAACCTACATTAGATTTTTCAGAACAAAATCTGTTGTTGAATTCATTCCCTTCATAGCCTAATCTGTATGATTGATTCCATCTTGATAATTTGCGTATTAAATACTGTTTATCATCAGATGTAGCGGTGCCTTTCCTATCTTTTAATGTTTGTATGGGCTGATGTTTTTCTCTAGATTTCTTTGCTCGAGGAGTGTGGTTTTCTTGAGAGAGCACTTGAGGAGTTGCACAAGAAGCAGCCAAAAATTGTAAGTGTTCCTAATGTATTTACTAATATGTTGTTAGGATAAAAGTGTTTGACTTTTGAATGCACTCTATTCAGGTTCTAACTGTTTCTGGTAAATGTTGCCCTAGGTTGATAAATTAGCTTACAAAGAACAAGAAGTTTCTCTTCTCTTGAAGCTTGGCCATCTAGAAGAGGGTTCTAAAATTTTCAAGGCATTACTTTCCATGAATCCTGACAATTACAGGTGAATGCGCAACAGTTGGTATCTATTTTGAAATTTTTAAAGAAAAACCCATGTGAAAGATGGTAGTAATTTTCTTATCAGTTGGAATTGTGATCCAGGATGTAATCAGGGGCAGAATTGTCATGTATATCCTGCCTCTTCACTCAGTTAAATGCATGCATATTTGTATGTGGTAGTATGCTTATGTTTGAGCATGTGTAATTCCTTGGCTTTTAGGTGCATAGGAAGCCAACTTTAGTCACACTGCTTTTACTTTCTCCAGGTATTATGAAGGCTTGCAGAAATGTGTTGGGTTGCATTCAGAAAATGGTCACTACTCCTCTGATGAAATTGATCAGTTGAAGTCCTTGTACAAATCACTTCAAGAGCAGTACACTTCATCATCAGCTGTTAAGGTGATGTATCATGTTATTTTCTTCTTAGAATTGAGATGGAATATGTCAGTGCTGTAAGAACTTGTTGGATAGTGTAATATGCCAGTTTCAAAAGTGTCGAAAGATGTTTAACCCATGAATTGCTTTTAATATTCACTTAAATTGTTTGAACCAATCGTTACCACTCTTACATTGACAATATGTTTTGGCTATTTTTAACCCAGCATGGGAGTTGCCTAGGCCCTAGGTAAGGTTTTACTTAGGTGCGACCTCCTGAGGGTCAGATCCTTAAATTCTGTGCCACTTGTTTTTGCATTGTTGATCATCATCATTGTTGTCATTACATACATGCCTATTGTCTTTATTCACTGTGACTTTTATTCGCTCCCTCTTTCAAATTTAGAGGATTCCACTTGATTTTTTGCAAGGAGATAAGTTTCGAGAAGCAGCATTTAATTATATCATGCCTCTTCTAACTAAGGTATTTATCGTTACAATTTTCTGCTAGTCTGACTGGTTTTTTAAAGTTTGTTGGTTAATTATGATTTATATTCTTGGTCCTCTCAGGGAGTTCCTTCTTTGTTCTCTGATCTTTCTCCTCTGTATGACCACCCTGGAAAGGTTTGTTTTTTGTTCTCACTATTTCTAAGAAAATTTCAGTCCCTAATTTGAATACTGGTAAACTGTTTGGTGATGACTGAAATGTTTTTTTTTTTAAAGATTCATTTTCTTGTCTTGTTGACGCTTATACAGGCAGATATTCTAGAGCAAATTATTCTTGAGTTGGAGCATTCTGTCAGGACCTCTGGGAGATACACTGAAAGGTTGTAATATATTCTTCAGATCATTTTAATATTTAAGGAATTCCAAGCAAATATGTTGAATGTTGGTATAATCATATTTATCTAGGTCTTTTCAAGTTACAAATGCATACTTAAAAAAATTTCGCATTCTTCCATTTGCCTGATATGTGCATTATCTTTATTGGATGAAAAAGTTTGATTCTTAGTTCTAGCTTTCATAGAATTCATCTATTTAGATATATACATAGGCATATATCTACTTGTAAACCCCATATATTTGGTCTTATGTTTAGTTATTTCCTTGTGTTGACAGTGATTGTGTTTCTTCCTCAATGCAGGACAGAAAAAGAGTCCCCTTCAACACTTATGTGGACTTTGTTCTTTTTGGCTTAGGTATGTTCTTCTCAGTTGTTTCTAGCAGCCTTGGCCCTTCTTTTCTCCTTCTTTTTTTTTTTTTTTAATTTTCATATCTTGTTGTGTTTTGTGGTGAATTATTTTGTGCTTTATTGCTGGTGCAGCATTATGACAGAAGGGGCCAATATGAGCTTGCTTTCTCCAAGATTGACGAGGCTATAGAACACACTCCAACTGTTATTGATTTATATTCTGTGAAGGTTTGCTACCTAAAAATTTGCATTGTTATTCTTCTGGGAGATTGATATAAGCTGTCTACCTTCTCCCTGTTTCCATTTTATTGGTATATTTTTTTGGAAATATCAAATCATATGGATATTTTCATGCAAATGTTTCATGAGGATTCCCTCTGACTTATTATTGGTATGAGACTCAGTATTAATAAACGTGGCTCTGAACCTGACTGGATGTTAATATGTTTACTTGGTTTTGTCCAAGTGTTTGTATATATTCTCATGCCACCTACAGGTTCTATGCTGAACACTCTTTACTGTTAATTTCATAATACACACATATTGTGTCTTAGCATTTTGTCATTGGATTATCTGTTGTATATAATTGGGACTTTTTTGTGGCAGAGCCGGATCCTGAAGCATGCTGGTGATTTGGTAGCAGCAGCTTCATTGGCAGATGAAGCTAGGTGTATGGATCTTGCAGATCGCTACATAAACAGTGAATGTGTCAAGCGAATGCTGCAGGCAGATCAGGTTTAAGCTTTACTTTTTTTTATCTTGTCACATTTGATTTTT
>BPVZ01000113.1:10599-20994 GCA_020521535.1 Rubroshorea leprosula
ACCTTCATGATATGCAGTGCATGTGGTCTGTATGTGTATTGCATTAAAAAATTACTCCCTGAAGTTGGTAGTTTGGGAATTCCTAAGTTTTACAGTTATCTCTATTGAAGGTATGAACTTGCTTCTGGTGAAAGTTACTTCCGCCAAGGTGAACTTGGAAGGGCCCACAAAAAGTTTTTGGCCGTGGAGAAGCACTATGCTGATATTACTGAAGATCAATTTGATTTCCATTCTTATTGTTTGAGGAAAATGACATTGCGTGCGTATGTTGAAATGCTTAAATTTCAAGATCAGCTGCATTCACATGCATACTTCCATAAAGCAGCAGCCAGAGCGACCGGGTGAAACATATCTCTTATGATTTATCTCTGTGTGGGAATGCTTCAAGTGTCTGTAACCTTCTTGGTTGTTACTAGATGCATGCGTAGATCCTTATGGGTGGGAAATTGTTGCAACAGTTTCAGGTTTAATGTGGATCAGTTGAAAATTAAAATTAAGCATTTTTGTTTAGATCACCTTTTGAAGTAGACCAATTTCTCTTAGCAGCAGTAACTTAGAATAACTAACATTTCCAATTCTATAAAGGCAGCCTTCTTCTATGCCCCTGGTTCCCAGTCAATTTTTTGGAACAAAGTTTCTAATAATGTAATTTGTACTGGTATATTGTGCCAGTTATTTTCTTATTCCTTACAATTCTAGAGACCAACTCAGAATATTTTTTGGTAATTTCCCCACACTTTCCATAATGGTTTACAAATTGTGACTTTTACCAGATTGTTTTTCTGCAATCCTTAGGTTACTGTTTAAGTTGTGTTTAGACATTAGAGAGATCTTTGAGAAGGACAAATATTGTATACGGTATCCTTTTTTGAAATCATAATCATATACAGTATTGCTCTCTGAAGGATAAAATTGCATTTTTAAATAGAGCTCATGGGTTTAAAGGGCAAAGAGCAATTCTGTGGCTGGTCAGTAGGTAGAAGAAAAAGATTTGCCGTTACCCTATTCAGAAGTTATTTGCTAAAATCTTGTGTTGATTACGTTGATGATCTAATGGTTGGCCTTACAATAATTAAATGAACAAGTAAATGCCTGATTGATTTTCTTGTTAGCAACATTGGTTGCTGCTTTGTATCCAAATCATCTTTATATTCTCCTTCTGCATATTTATGGTTATTGGTTTTGAAGTGCAGATGCTATTTAAAGTTGTATGATTCTCCTTTGAAGTCTCCAACTGAAGAAGATGATGATGTGTTAAAGACTCCTGCCCAGAAAAAGAAATGAAAAAACAGAGGAAGGCAGAAAGGGCTAAGAAAGTTGTTGCCTGTTTCTATGATTTCCTGGAAATATTCTGTTTGAGTTTGGTTTGGATTCTAATGCTCTGTTTCTTTAGGAGGCAGAGGAGAGAAATGAAGAATCAAGTGCAAGTGGTATGTCAAAGTCTGGGAAACGGCATGTTAAACATGTTGACCCAGATCCACAGGGAGAAAAGTTGTTGCAGGTTAATATTTTAGTTGCTTTCTCTTGTGCTTTAATAGACAAGAATGCTGCAAAATGCATTGTTTTCCTCTATTTCCAATGAGAATAGCACCATCCTTATCTGTCTAATTCTTGTGACAGGTTGAAGATCCTTTATTGGAAGCATCAAAATACTTGAAACTACTTCAGAAGAACTTGCCTGACTCTTTGGAGACTCACTTGCTTTCCTTTGAAGTAAATATGAGAAAGCAGAAGATTCTACTGGGCTTTCAGGTATTTCCTTAATCTGATTTGGTTTTGGAAGAGATATGTTACACGGTATACTTTTTATTTGATAGGCAAACTGACATGAAAATCGTTGAAGTGGATTAAGAATTTTGATTTGACAGAATTAAGAAAAGAAAATCTTAATGTTATGAAAATCAAGGAAAGAAAATCTTAACTTTACAAAAATCTTTTCTTTTATGTCAATTCAACTAATGAATTTGACACAAGAATTGAGTAGTTAAGTTGAATGTGTTATGGTTGAATGATAATTTTACTTGGTTATGTTTCTATTACTTTTTAATGGTAAATTAATGTACTAGACTTGCTTCTACCATCTTTTTTCTGAAGGCTGTAAAGCATCTGCTAAGGTTGGACGCTGAGAATCCTGATTCACATCGCTGCTTGGTATGTGATGTGATGTCTTATGGTCCATATTTATGTGAGCTCGTTTGCACTATT
The DNA here is from genome assembly GCA_020521535.1 of Rubroshorea leprosula. Lineage (NCBI taxonomy): Eukaryota > Viridiplantae > Streptophyta > Magnoliopsida > Malvales > Dipterocarpaceae > Rubroshorea > Rubroshorea leprosula. Next base: position 12,805 of record BPVZ01000113.1, read on the forward strand.
GATAATAATTGATACATGATGTGTTGTAGCCATCAGGTCACCAAAATTCAAAAGTCCTCTTTTCCTGCTACTCATTCCAACTTATTCTTCTGCAGATTAGATTCTTCCACAAGGTGGACTCTATGTCTACGCCAGTTACGGATGCTGAGAAACTTGTTTGGAGTGTTTTGGAAGCAGAGCGCCCATTTATCAGGTTACCTTTGAAATGTCCATTCTTGTTAATTTCTCCTTTTGATTTGCTGAGCGAACTATTATTTTCTACACTGTTTACTGAATGTGTATTTGCTGTGTTAACTTTGTTTGTACTCTTTCTTCTTGCAGTCAATTGAAGGAGAATTCTCTGATTGATGCAAACAGAATTTTCCTTGATAAGCATGCTGGTATTTATGGCTTGGCTTTACCTTAACATGTGGTCTGCTACTTTCTAGTTGGGTCCTTCTGTTTGACAGTAAGGTTTTATGCAAGTTTTCCCTTTCATGTTCTGCAGATTCTCTGATGCATAGAGCAGCAGTTGCAGAAATGTTGTCTACCTTGGAGCTTAACAAGAAAGAGGAGGCTGTTAAATTAATTGAAGCCTCAACCAACAAAGTTTTGCCAATGTAATGCTTCTTGTTGTATTCTTTTATTTATTTTGGCTTCAATGCTTTGCAGTTTGATATTTTGAGTTTCTTTAAGATCATTTCTTTTGCTTATATATAGGAGTGGAGCACTTGGACCGGTCATGGAATGGAAATTAAGAGACTGTATAGCAGTCCATAAACTCTTTGAAAATGTTTTTACTGACCAAAATGCTGCATTGAGTAAGTCTAGATTATTCCTGTGGGCTTGTGGTTTCTAACTTGGGCATTGCTTCCTTTTTTGACCTTCAAGAACTTGCTTAATTAATGATAAAATTGATGACCATTTAACTTGAGATAGATGACAGTCTCCCACACCAATTACTAAGCCACTCTATTTAGGCTTAAGTGGCAAATTTTTCTTTTTGGGAATTACAGGAATGTCTCTGGTATATGGGCAAATTTTGCTTTGAATGAGTTTCTCTTTTCGGCCATCGCTTTGAATGTGTGTTTACCTCGGTGTAATGTGCTCTTGGCTTGGAAAAAATACAAAATTACTGGCAGTTAATTTTATTTTGAGCTATATTTATCAGGGTGAAAGATGGTTAGACCTTTGGTTCATAATTATCCCTTCTGCAGGATGGAAAGAGAGATGTGCCAAACACTTCCCCTACTCGACCTATTTTGGTGGCAATCGCAGCTCTGCCGTGCACAATTTAGGGAACAAACAAACAAGCAAGAATGCTGCAAACGGGGGTTCAGACCATTCTGAAATCAGTCAAGCTGCAAATTCCATTATTTCAAATGGAAACCTCGAGGCATTTAAGAAGCTTACCATCTGAAGTCAATACTAATTTTGTGCTTCAACTGCCATCAACTGTAGTCAACTGAGTTCAGTGTTGAACCTGCTTGAGTGATGGAATCACAATCACATAAGTCTTACTCGTCCAAGTTCTTCAGAGCTCATCCAAGATAAATGAGTTTGTGCGTTCACGGTAATCCTCTTCTACCATGACCTTGAGGGTCGAGATGCAATTTTTCTTTATTCAATCTACTGTTCCTGGCAGTGAAATGCATTCCTTTGCAAATGTGTATAATTTATATGGATGCAGCTTAAGGGCTGATATTTTTTCCCCCATGATTTTGATTTTGCTCACCATTTGGGAGGATCCTAGATAAGGTTGGCTCCTTGTTTCCCCAAATTGTTTGAAGTCATTTCGTCTGAGGCGGAGCACTGCAGGAAATTTTGGGTACTGAGTGCTGATCCGAGGCCTGTTCAGAATAGGAGAATAAAGGCACTGCTCTTCTATGGCTAATCTTTTCTGTGGATGTTGTACTACTCCGCCCTATCGTGCTTTCTCATGTATAACGCTACGTATTGTGGAAAATTTCGCTTTGAGTTGTAGGAGAGCCGCTTTAACATATCAAGGCTTTTCATGTTTCTCATATTTCTGTGGTGCTACTCGTGGCTTTCTTTGTTGCCAAAATAGTTGAGCGGTTGTTATCCCCATTTTTGATTTTTCTAAGACTCAAATCCTCTGAGGAACTCATGGCAGCCGGCATTTATCACTGTCAATATCTTTACAATAATAATGCGATTTCCACAATTGTTTTCTTCAATCTTAAAATAACCCTGTATGTATTTAACCATCATGAGCATTTCTAGTTCACATTACTCCTAGCAAAATACATATTTCCTTCCCCGCAATAACAATGCTGGCAACATGCATACTGCAATGATTATTTGTAGAGATCTGTAATTGATGCCATTGCCTGAAAGGATAGGGTCATATACACAGAGGAAACAGACCATAAAAGGGTAAAACGCGTATCTCTTGCACTCTTATTTTACAACTTTTCAACAGATTTACAACTTTTCAACAGATTTACTCAACATCTCTAACTGGTGTAGGAGAAAAATCACCTTTCCTGATATGGTCACTCACCTTGGGCTTGGATGTGTTGATTTATAATGACGAACTGAGTTATAACCCAAGGATTTGACATTAGGCAATTTCCACAAGCTTGCAAATCAAGGAGGAGTTGAGCATCCAAGATTTGACACTGCTCCTTGAATGTCTAATTCATCTCCATCATTCTCTTGCTCTGCTATTAATTAGGGTCTCTAAATATGGGTGAGGTGCTGCAATTCTCACCAACCTCACTTTTACAGAGGGGACATGATGCATTGATTTTTAACCATTTATCAACGCATTCCACGTGGAACACATGGACACATGGGAGCTCCCTCAGCTCATCATTGTCTGCATATTTTGCCAAGCAAATACAACAAACCTGCATGACCCCAAATTAATAAGCCCTATATTCTGGACCAAAGCAAAACTTAAAGAGGGTATATAATCAGAGACTGAAATATTAAACATTGGCAACATGCAACTGTCATAAATAATCAACCTGGTGTAACAATGATGTGTATTCTGGCTAGCTTCTAACTATTAGATTATTGAGGCACTGCCCCCAAACTCAATTTTAATAAGTGACTTGAAGCAGTGTTTTACCAATAAGACTTTAGAAGTTAGGTGAAACCAATTTATATCCAAATTCAGCAAGTAAATTGACAAGAAACTAAGCAAGAACCACCCAGAAACTTGCTAGTTTCATAAGCCGTATATTTCAAACAGTTTACCCAGTTTGATTCTAGCATCTTTCTTGAGTTCAGTTTTGTTACTTAGTTAATGAATTTAGATTTAAAAACCACTACATTAGCAGCCATAAAACCTAGCATCCAACTTACTGCATCTTCTCCTGATATGGTACGTTCTTTTGCTGTGCCTGCAGCCAGGACTCCACCTTCATTAGCTGAGTTATCCTGATTGTTGACATTTCTGTCTTTTTCTGATTTGAACTTGTAGGTTGGCAATGCATTAATAGATTCCACAGTGGCTCCCCTAGTCTGTGAAAATTCCTCCCGAAAGCCAAGGACAGAAATTATGCAAGGCAAGCAGCAACAAATTGTTGCACATAGTATGAATGGCATGGCATATCCAATGCAGCTAAAGGTGAGGAACACTATACATAACCTACAATGAACCCAACAAAACAGTTCATGACTCAGCCACGAGGAAATTTCAGTGAAGAATTAAACATCAGTATTTTCTTTTACCTGTACAATTTAGGAGCATCATGGGGTGAAGTATGACCTCCAAATATCCACACATTGCCCACAACAAACCACACTGCAAAAAAACAATCTAAGGCCATTTTGAAATGGTCCACTAATCCATTGAGTCTGCATATCAGAAACCAAATTTATTATTCAGTAACACTACCTAAATATTATAGAAGAATTTCAAAAACCTTTTATCTAAATCTCCACGATGTTCTTTTTTTTTTTTTTTTTTTCCAACTACATCCAAATATATTCTGAAAAAAGAAAATAACCAAAGAACCACAGCCACTTCATTCTTATCGAACAAAAATACAATCAACAATTCAAGTTCTGGGATGCAATCAAGAAACAGTTAACACAGCAATATATAAGCTAAGAGATCGTTAGTTGGATGTAGAACTTGAAACTCCCACCTACAACAAATTTAAACCTTGCCATTTTTCCAAAATTATTAAGATACATGGACCAAATATAGCCTCACATGAACAAAAGCTAAAAATGGAATCTAATAGAAAACTAAATACCAGCAAGAAGCCATGGTTTCTTGAGGTAGACTTATTCAGGCAAAATCAGTGTAGCAGAAAGCAAAAGGCGATGGTGGGCATTGTGCCACTACCTAGCGCCTAGGTGTTTTTCTTTTTTCTATTTTTCAAAAATGCCATAAAAAGGTCAGTACTGGGTCTAAAATATATCCTAGTGTTTTTTTGCAACAGTGGCAAAATGTATCTATCAATGTCTGTTTAATGACATAAGTACGAGGTAATCTAAAATGTGACACAAATTCCTGAACCAAACCAGTCAACTTTTGAATAAATGAATTTATGGATTATGGACGTATATCAAGGAAAAGAGTAGGTATCATGAAGGGCTTTTTAAAGTTAAATTCCCAAACCAAGAAAAAACATATACCGTGCACTTAAAGTTCCTGCAATTTGATTGTTCCTTGCTGCTGTTTCTGTGGTGTGATTATTTCCCTCATCTAAAGCTTGAGTAACTGTAATAGCCGTATAGGGTGTAGTTTCACTAGGATTACTTTGCGAAAAGCTTTGATGCAAATGAGTGGAATCTTGCTCAGTACCCTGGTTGCGATTACGAAAACGCCAATAGAGAACAGGAAGTGTTGCAACACATCCAGAAGCATAACCAACAATCCACTGAAAAAGTGGAGCCTGAGGATGTTCATTTCCTGACAATGACAGAACCACGACAGATGCTACAATCTGACTAACAGTAACAACTAATTCAACAGAAATCCATAGCCCAGAATTCAAAGGGCTTCTGTGACGACGACGACCATACCCATCACCTCCCCTTGTGAATGAGGAATTTCTAGTGTTTAATCTGTTTGAAGAAGATGAAGAGTGATTGTTGTTGTTGGGGGCTCCAGAGCTACTTGAAGGAGTATCTTCATTCTCCAGTACGTTGGTTGCATGGCGCTGCTGATCATGAGATGAGCTCGATAAAGCATCATCATTTTCTGTAATGTTGATAATGTGCTCACAGTTGCCGTGCCTTTCCACTTGCTCCATTAACAAAGGATATTTGTCTTCGGAACTACTTTGTTCTTGAGAGGAAACTTCCATCTAAATCCGCCAACCAAATAAAGCCATGCGAATGCATAGGATAATGATAATGAACTTCAATTTTTTGATACTTTTCCCAAACACTAACACGAAACAAAATAATGATTTATCTGATATACTGAATGAAGCTATGCCAAGCACCCAAAAACACTTGGCAGGCAGAATGTATGGTCCAACAAGATAAATCCCTATGAGATAGAAAAAAAGGCTGCCCTGAAATAGAAAATAAAATTAATTACCTCCCTCATATTTTACCAACAACATGTGCAGCTATGTTGCATAAACACACAACATGATCAAAACATAACACAGTAACTTTCTTTTTTTTTTTTTTTGATCAGCAACATAACGTCACTCATAAGTTGAGGACCTACTTATGAAAAACATGCTCATAGCAGAATCAAAGAATGGTCCAGTTACAACATAATATAACTGCATTAACTACGATTTATTGCTGAATTACGTAAATTGTGAGATACAAAAGCAAGTGGAATTTACTAGATCCTTCAATAACAAAATTCAACACAATTCAGATGGTAAACATCAACAAGACTTATGTAGACAAGACCCGATATCACCATCAAATTCATAGAAAACTTCACTACATACAAAACAAGAAAAAATGCAGATATTCTTTAAAAAAGAAAAGGGATTACTTAAGAAAAACATTGCATTTCCAGCTAAAATATTGAAAATACAATTCAAAAACGCCAGAATGAAACAACGACACACAAATTACAGACACAAAGAAAGAAGCAACCGCATCTTATAATTAACACAGTAAACCCAAAGAAAAAGCATCAATTCTCCTAATATTGACTTAGGAAACTAGAAACCCTCTTGGTCTTACCACCGAATCAACTGTAAAGAAACTAGAAACCTACTAACAATTTGCCAAATCCAGCAAGGAATCGATTAAATTACATGGAAAAACAAAACCCTAGACAGGGTAATTGAAAAAGTAAAGAGAGAAACGTATTAAAAGGGGAAAGGAAAAGGAAGATGAAACATTACCCAGATTCGAATGAAACACCCGAGAGTACAGAACAGACAGGATGAGAGAAGTGTCAGAGAAGATGCTTCAAAGGCGATTTCCTTTTCTTTCCTTTTCTTTCATTTTCTCGAGAAAATATAGCGTCAGCTGTTGTGCTCCTAAGCTGCTGAGACACAAAAACCAGAGAGAAGAGAGAGAGGTTGATTTTTGTGTTAAGGAGAGAAAAGCATTGGAAAAAGATGGGCCGTTGGATTGTATAAGCGGAGCTCACAGTGGTTGGGAAAAAAGGTACAAACGAGGAGACAACTTTGGTGTAAAGTGCAATTAAGGATTCCTACTCCTCATTTAGGGTATATAAGACCAAATACTCGATTGAGACAAATGAGAACACATTGGATCGGATGGAGAGCACGCATATGATGTGTGATGTGGTTGAGCCATTTTTTGACTAATTTGACGTAGCTCATTCTCTGCATTTCTATTAAGTAACAATTCTTTACTAATCATAAAATGACTTAATATGATCAACGTTATTATGTGAATTTTTTTTTTTTTTGATATCTCCAAAGTTCACTTGATGGAGTTGATTGTAGACTTAATGATGCAGAGCCAAGTTTTGTATTATATTTTGGCAATATTATTGTTGTTAGACATCATTTGCATCAAATACCTCAAAAACTATGCATTGCATAACAGTGAGGGGCATCTTTGGATTAAGAAAAAAGAGAGAGGGGGAATATTTCAGCACGTATAAAATTCAAGTATAAAGTGTTGAATTTTGGTTGGCCTGTCTTTGACTGGGCCAGTTTCATGGGTTTGAAACTTTGGATTGGACTGAGCCTACTCCACATGTTTGGATTTGCAACCACATGAGCAGTTCCTCCTTGATGACTATGGTGCTGTGGCCACAAGCCCAGAGGCCACTCCCTTCGACCTTTCGACCAGTCCCATGCAGTGGTGGCAATTTGCCTCATTCGCCGTAGGTACCGTGAGGATCTTCGTCACGGGACAGGATAGAGAGAAATACTTTTTTTTTTTTCATGGGGTGAAAACAGGAGGTATTTTTTTTTTTTTGTAAAATTTTCTCGAAAATTTCCCCGCGGATACTCATCGTTGTAAAATATTTAAAAAATATATAAATTAATTTTATTTTAAATTTAATTCAACTTTTAAATTTAAATTTAATTAAATAAAAATTAAATTTAACTCAATTTGATTTAACGCAATCCAACCAAACCCAATTCAATTTATTATTAATCATTTAATTCTAACTTTACTTATTTTTCATCACTTTCACCTTTCCCTCCCCTTCTGCTGTCGGCACTTTTTTCTAAGAACTCTCAACCTCAGCTCCGGAACCACCTCCCCTCCCTCCTTCTCATGTTCATAAGAAGTCATTGAAATCAAAACAAAAAAACCCCCAAATTTCCCCTTCGGTTTCTTTCTCAACAAAATCAGATGCAAAATGTGGGGAAGGAGAAATTGGGGATGGTGGAATACCGAATAAGTGAAGAGAAGCTGGAGAAAGAGAAGACTGGTAGATGAAGGCACAGAATTAGTGAGACGATGCAAGAAATTCGTTTAGCTTTCCAATTTTCTCAATAAAATAAAAAAATAATAATTTCTCTTTTATTAATTGGATATTTACTAATTGTATTGTAAGTTTTTTATGAGTAAATGTGAATTTTGAGAGATAAAATGTTTTGAGTTGATCGCTTCCTTTTATACTGAAATTAAGTTGTTGGTTTAATTATTTTATTTATGTTGATTGATTTTTGTTTATGTTTGAAATAAATACTTGGATTTGCTATTTATGTTAGATTAATTTTTATTTATATTTAAAATAATTTTATTGATTTAGTTATTTATGTTGAATTAATTTTTATTTATGTTTGAATAATTTATATTTGATTTTATATTTAAAAA
>BPVZ01000113.1:99499-114522 GCA_020521535.1 Rubroshorea leprosula
TTTTTGTTCCCGCACTGGAAATCTCAGAATTTGGTGAATTTCTGTTTTGATGCTGGAAGCGAAGTAGAGCTGAAAATGGTGGGCAATTCGTTGGCGGGACTGCAAGATCACTTGAAGTTGGCTCGAGAATATGCTCTCGAGGGCCTCTACGATACTTCTGTAATCTTTTTCGATGGCGCCATCGCTCAGATCAACAAGTAATTAATTCCCTTTCTTCTGTTCCATTGTTGACATTGCAGCACTTGCAGAGACGCTTCGTTTTTAACTAGGGTTTGTTTTAATGATTTGTTGTCTGGTGGATTTGGATTTGGGATGCTGTACTTGGCTTGTTTGGTGTACTAAGAATTTTTTTTTTTTAATTTTTCTAGATTTCTTCATTAGTTCATGCACAGTAATCATGGGAATTTTTTAAATTTATTTTTAAAATTTTTTTCTTTAAGTTAAGCCATTAGTCCTGCTTTTTATTTATTTATTTAAATATAGAGAGTATATATCTTTGTCTTTTCCAGATATAAGCTTTTTATGGTTGTCGAGGTGAATTATGTTTTCTTTATTTCTGAAATTTGCTGAACTGAATGGAACTTAAAATTGAAGAAACGAAGATTTTTACTTTTCTTTTGAAAACAAAAATATTTTATGAAGTGGGATTTCTTATTTTCTATAGAACTAAATTTATAGGGTGTTCAATTTTGCATCATGCCAACTTATATTTTTCTCAAAAAACACATATATTTCCCTAAAACAACTGATTTTTCTTACATGCTTCAGTTGCATTTGCTAAGTGAATGATACAATGATCATGTCATGGATCTTCCTCTTGGCTCCTTAGTGTTTATGTTTGATATCTTTTTCAATAGTGTTTGAATTAACTTGCTAACACTAGTTATTTGTCTACATTTAGGCACTTAAGCACTCTTGATGACCCATTAATTCGTGCAAAATGGATGAATGTTAAGAAAGCCATATCGGAGGAGACCGATGTTGTAAAGCAACTGGACGCAGAGAGAAGGGCATTTAAAGAGGCTCCTGGTGGCAGACGTCCTTCTTCACCTCCAATCAATGCTAGATCATCATTTGTGTTTCAACCATTAGATGAGTATCCGACTTCATCAGGTGCTCCAATGGATGATCCTGATGTTTGGCGCCCTCCAAGTCAGGACAATACAAGTAGAAGGCCTGCAAGGGCTGGCCAAATGGGTGCAAGGAAATCAGCCCAAGATGGAGCTTGGGCCCGTGGTTCTACAAGGACAAGTACAACTGGCCGTGGTGCAAAGGCGGGTGGTTCAAGTAGAACAAACACAGGGGTCCGAGCATCTACCACTGGGAAAAAGGGCACTGGTTCTGGAAAGTCTAGCAAGGGAGAGTCAATGGTAAGTTGTAGCATACAGTCTATTCCTTCTTTCTTCTTGTTACTTTTTTTTTTTTTGGGGGGGGGGGGCAGGGAGTGGGGACTTCAATATACAGCTCTCAGTATTTATTTTAGGGAATCTTTTGCTAGTCATGTGTGGATTTACTGGTTGAAAACTACTAGATGATTTGCTACTCTATAATAATCTTTCATACTTGATAAACTGAAAAATCTATTTTTATGGTTGCTTAAGGGTGGACAAATTTGTCCCAGAAAATTAGTGGAAGATGCAGATCACTGCGTCAGGTGATCTTACTTTATCCACCCTTGCTGTAGTGATGAGATCACCATATTCCATGGTGATATGGTGTATAATGTGCAACTAAATGCAGCTATCTTTTTGTTCCCAAAGACGGCATGCCTCATGGTCCCAGGGCATAATATCCAGATTCTCTGTTCTTTATGCAATTGATTTGTGTTCTTCTCAGAATGGTGATGCTGAAGATGGAAAGTCAAAGAGGGGACAGTACGAGGGACCTGACCCAGACTTGGCTGCAATGCTTGAAAGGGATGTCTTAGAAACCACTCCTGGAGTGCGGTGGGATGATGTTGCAGGTTTGACTGAAGCCAAAAGACTCTTAGAGGAGGCTGTTGTTCTTCCTCTATGGATGCCTGAATACTTTCAGGTACTCAGTTGAAGCTGAATTGTTGTTATAGTTTAGTGGCATGTTAATATTTTTAGCTGACTCCTGACTGGTTCTATATTTTGTGATTCCTTGCCCCTGGGAAGTCTTTAGGATTGTTCTGAAGAAAGTGCTATCCATTTTTGTGTAAGATATTGATTCTTATCTCGTATCTTTGTTGGCTTAATTTTGCATTCATGAAGAGAGTATAAGCTACCTGGACAAAAGGAAGGGTGTATAAAATGGCAAAAGAGTCCCCTGGAATGTGATTGTGTTTCTTAGCTCTTAAGTTCATTCTATCATTAGGAACATAAGTCTCATTTTCTGTTAATTCTTTCAGGGGAAATTGGGACTCTCTAAGAAAATATTAGGACTGTTGAACATGAAAACCATTGTCTGAAATGAGTCAAAAACATGAAAAGGGTTTGGGAATTTATTGCATATTTCCTTCCAAACCCTTCTTAACATGCTACAAATATTTATGTTTTCATTGGCTATCTTGCAGTCAGGATAAGCTCACTATTATGTTTTTTCTTCAGGGAATTAGAAGACCATGGAAAGGTGTCCTTATGTTTGGCCCTCCTGGGACTGGCAAGACTCTTCTGGCTAAAGCAGTTGCAACTGAGTGTGGCACAACATTTTTCAATGTTTCTTCTGCTACATTAGCCTCAAAGTGGCGTGGGGAGAGTGAGCGCATGGTACGGTGCTTGTTTGACCTTGCAAGAGCTTATGCACCAAGCACAATTTTTATTGATGAAATTGATTCTCTTTGCAATGCTCGTGGGTAAGTTTCATATATTTTATTTTTCTGGCAATTACATTTTACTTTATCCTGTTGTTGTCAATATATATGTCTCCTGTTTTCCAGTCCAAGGGACAAGGGCGTCAAGCAGATGCAGAAGTTCTTGCTGCTTTATTTGAAGTTTCAAATTACTCCTTGGGATATAATATGGGATGAATGGTAGATTAGGAGAATAAATTAGAGCATGAATAACCATTCATGCTCTTTGTTTTGCAGATAAAATTTCTGTTCCTATCAATTTCCCTTGTTTTGTGTACACAAATAACATGGGGAATAGGGCCATAGAACTTGAAAATGTGCACACATACACACACACACACATCTACATCTTTCTAACCCTGATCTTTCCTTCCCTCCCTTCCCCGGTTATTTTGCCTTGAAATGTGGATATAACCTGTCTTTTATGCACTGAAAATATGATATTAGTGGGTCTTTTCTGTCTCAATTGTAGTTGGCTCTAACTACAAGTATTATGAGTTGTTCAGGGCTTCAGGGGAACATGAATCATCCAGAAGGGTGAAGTCTGAACTTCTTGTTCAGGTAGATGGTGTCAATAATACTGCCACGAATGAAGATGGTAGCCGTAAAATAGTGATGGTACTGGCAGCAACTAACTTCCCATGGGACATAGATGAGGCTCTCAGGTTGATCCTCTTTATCTTTTTTATAAATGTTTTTGAGATATCTTTTTCTATTTTCATTCTTTGAATTCTCTAGGTCTTGTACGATGATATGTCAGTGAGATCTTACTTTGATTTTCCAGTTTACTCTTACTATATTCTAATTTGTTCTTCACGGAATGCAGGAGGCGACTTGAAAAGCGCATATATATTCCTCTCCCTAATTTTGAGAGTCGGAAGGAGCTTATTAGGATCAATTTGAAGACAGTTGAGGTAAGTTCTTCATAATTGACTAATTTAGTCATATTTTTTAAGAGTATAATATTTTTCCATATATCTTTCTTAATGCTGTATTTAATTTATATTCTTGCCTCTTCATTTATGCAATGGATGCATGATATATGATGCTACATTAAAAATTCGCTGACTGAAGAATTAGCTGAAAGCTTGAAAGCTTTTTGCAATCATTTTTGCCTATTTCCCTTTTGATGAACGCCTTGATGAAATGAACAATTGAAGGGCTAAACCTTTTTTTCTTTTTGAGTATGCTCTAAACAAAACCATAAATTTAACTTTTCTTTTTCGTACTTTTGACATTCATTTCAAATATTGATTTCAGCTTTCAAATTTTGTCTCTGATGTTGCTTGTTTCATGGGAATTGAAGTTTAGTTTATTTACATGCGATGGAATAGATCTATCAATACTTAATCCTGCACGTGCTGTTTGCTTATTTTTTGTCCAAAGCTGCTTTCTATGTATTGAGTAGGTTACTTGCGAGATCACTAGGCATCATATGAAATTTATGGTTCGGAAATTAAGCTCGATATGTCATCCCATAGCTTTTCAGATTCCCTGATGCTCTGCTTTCCCACCTTTCCTTAGTCGGCATGTCCGTCTGTGCATCACATCACCTTTTCTTGTAATCAATTTAGTACTTGAAGTAAATTCAAGCCTTCAACTAAGTTAAATTGTATCTCTGTTAGGTTGCACCTGATGTTGATATTGATGAAGTGGCTCGCCGAACAGAGGGGTATAGTGGAGATGATCTCACAAACGTTTGCCGTGATGCTTCCTTGAACGGCATGAGGCGAAAAATAGCTGGTAAGACACGTGATGAGATTAAGAACATGTCCAAGGACGAGATCTCCAAGGACCCTGTTGCAAGGTGTGACTTTGAAGAAGCCTTGATGAAGGTCCAGCGTAGTGTATCCCAAGCCGATGTTGAAAAGCATGAGAAGTGGTTTACCGAATTTGGATCAGCATGACCAAAAGTAAAACCGGCCTTAAAGAGAGAATCATGGTTTGCTTTAGGATATGTTTTGGTCTGTTTTGTGTTTATTGTTTATTGTTTTGGCAGTGGTTGCAGAGCTCTGCCTTCTTGTGTTATTTTGAATATCTTTCGTGTACCCACTGTTGATGTAACCCGATCGCATTTTCCTTATATTGTTGATTTCATTGATTTTGAATTTTTAAGCGAAACTTCATACTTCAATGGTGTTTCATGTCTTAGTAGTTACACACAACAACATCAATATTGGAAATATTTCACTTTCTTACAGAAAACAAAATGAAGTTCAAATTGTGTTTTCATTTTTCCTTGCACGGAAGTCAGACTTCAAAGCCCAAACCCCTAGGACACGGGAATTATCTTGGACCTTGCTCTCTTCAAGTCTCGACAACATATATTCACCTTTAATTGCCTTCACCAACTTTGCTGTCCTCTGCTATTCTCAAAACCATGGGCTGTTGCAATTTGAATTTCACTACTATTTCCTTTTATCTTCTTCTCCTTTCCCCTCTGTGTTTATGCAGCATAATTACAACTTCTTCAGAGTTGGTGTGAATTAACCGTTTTCAAGGTAAAACCTAAAACCACTCTTTATCCTTTCTTCAGTGCTTTAAATTTTTAGTCATTTTTAATTTGTGGGATATGGGTTTTGTTTGGTACTGACGAATATGATGACCCGACAATGGTCATGAGAAATGTAATTTTGCAGATGTATGCTTACTGATAAACTGTGGGCAAGGAACATGCAAGGCTTCAAATGCTTCACTGCCTGGATTTGTCTGTGACTGTCATCCTGGTTGGAGAAAGATTCAGATTGGTCCTTTCACCTTCCCCTCGTGTCTCCTTCCAAACTGTGAGTTTCTCTGCCTCCTCTATATGCATATATATGTGCACGTACTATGCATGTTGATGAATGTTTTGTGTATGTTTGTATATATATATATATATATATATACATGCATGCATGAACTTCTTGATTCTGTTTCCCTATTTTTGTGAAATTTCAGAGGGCACTCTGTTAGGGGAAAAGGGTTAAAATATTCCAGCATGACAAGCTTGTGAAACTGTTTTTTTAGTTTACGTTTTTAAATAAATCTAGAAGTAATTTACTAACCCTATCAAATTGCAGGCACAGTTGATTTTCATTGTGGGAACGGATCTAGATCTCCATCACCACCTTCATCACTAGCTCCTATTCTTCCGCCATCAAAGAATTTATTTAGCCGTAAGTATTGTTAACCATAAAATATAGGTGTACATCATATTTTGAGAAAATATTCATGCTTTCTAGGATATCTTGAGAAGTATTATGACAGATAACTATGGAAACTGACAGGTTTTTGTTTTTTGGGGTTTATTTCGCAGCATGTGGTGTTGTTTGGTGTGGTGATGGAACATGTGTAACTAATGGAACTGGATATGCATGCCAGTGCAATCAAGGCTCGGAGAATTTGTTGAATTCTTCCAACTTAGCTTGTTTTAAAACATGTAAGTTGCCTTCTACTAATTTATTGATAATTTTGAAATGGAATGCTAGTTATCGGAAAAAAATGGAAAGTCATCTTTATTTTCCCCTTTTGTAGTTCGAGCAATATTTGCATTCGTAGTATTTAAGAGTTTGGAAGCCAAGGATTGTATCTCTTGCTGTGTGACGTACATAAGATGGATATATGTGTGAGAATGTGATTTCTTTTTTTCCAGGCTATTTTGGAGCAGATTGCAGCAGTCTTGGCTTTAACCTGCCATCAGTTCCACGACCACAAATTTCACAACCACCTCCTTCCAGCAGTCCAAGCTCAGCTTCAAAAGGTAACATGTTTCGTATTTGTAATAAGTTCAGATTCAGAAGCCACTTTTTATTGTGTTATACACAACAGGAGATAGCCATCTCTCTTCCCATTTCTCACCAGAGTGCCATTGTAGCTCGAACCTAGTTCCTATATTTTCAAATGAAAGGAAGTTACTGCCTCAACCGAAATCCCAATGGGTCCAAGGATTTAAGTCTATTCAAATTCTAAGACTAAGGCTAGAGGCCAACCTTGAACCCATTTTTGAATATTTACTCTTTAGTCTTTACCTTGGCTTGTTTATAGGCCCATTGAAGTTGGATCCAATCAAGGTTAGTATATGATTGTATAACAGATACAACTAAGTGCATCTGTTCCCTCTCTTAAAAAAGGGAAGCTTTTAAGTTAACAAATTCTATTTCTTTGGTTTCTTCATGAATCTTGAAATCATTTTTGTGAAATCTCTGTTTTCGTATTTGCACCTAATTAAATATATGTAATTCATACATACAGGATCAACTAATATATCAAATTCTGTTATAACTGTTGGCGACCTTGCAATGATACTCCTAGCACCAACCTTCCTAATGTGGTTGTTGAGATGATTTTCAGCAATCAATCGGCTCCAAGTTCACAATCAAGGTGAAAAAGATTCTCCTGCTCCTCCTTTCTGTAGCTGCATATGCTATGTTTTTCTTGATAATAATCATAAGTTATTGATTAAGAATCACTGTTTGAATACGTAAATGAACTGAAATCACTTCCATTGTTCTTTTTTTTTTTTTTTGATCAATAAAACAGTCTGCGCTGACCACATTCGATAAACACTAATATCTCATAAAAAGATGTGAAAAAACCCAGTTTCCTTGTTTTCCAAGGGAACGAGATTGAGAAATGTTTAAGGTAGGAACCTAAATTTTAGACCAAAGTGGAAAAGATCAAAACTTAAGGAGAGAAAGTACAATATGCATCTTCCTACAAGATCATGAGAGCTGGTTTGTTTGCAAACTAGCAATAGGACAATGACAATCCATGTGGCCAAGGAAGATCCTTATTCATTCATGTATGCAGTTTTAGAACGGACACCTTTATCTGTACTTCTGTTCTTTCTGTTGTCTTCTTCAATGGTTACATCTTCCTTAGTTCTTATGCATATGTTTTAATATGGAACTAAATCTACCATGTTACAGAACGATCATGTGCTGAATAGAATTACCATTTTCTCCTCAAGAATTTTTTTTATTTTTTATTTCATTTTTTTAAGGATCTACCCAATTTTATCCTCATCTCCCACCTTGGTTTTAAGAGGAGGAAATGACTCCTAATTTCATCCAATTGAATTGCTGCTTTTGTTGGTTACTTAATATTTTGTCTTGTTGCATAGCACAGACTAGAAGACAATGCATGTGGCCGAATTGAAGATTGCAATTTGTATGAGAGGTATATCTGTTTTGGCATTGCCCTTGTTGTTTTGTCCTTCCTGTTGTCTTTTCTCCGAGTTGGTGCAAATCCTTTTCACTTTTGTGAACTCAGTATGGACGAGTAAATGAAACTAGCAAGATCATATCCTGACCCACCAAGTTTTCGTGTTTTGTTTTTTTCTGTTTATTATTACTATTTTGTGTGTGTGTGTTTTTTTTTTCCATTTTAAACTTTAAATTACACAATAAATAATAATTTTTTTATATTTATTTATCTATTTACCTCACATGTCATATTATTCAAATTATATATAATACATTTTTTTATTTTTATTAAAAAAATTAACATCGAGTTAGTTAAGCGATTCATTTTCCGTTTTTTCCTTTTCTCTAGCTATCTCTTATATAAGCCTTCTTAATTAATGGCTTGTGTTTTTTAAATATACAATTATATCTCCTCTTCTGTGGGCACGGGTAACCAATGGATGGACGAGGAATCGAGGAGTTTAGATATGGCCAATTTTGGTGTAAGGACAAACGAACGCCGCCGTTCGTTGGGACATTCCCATCAAATGATGCTTAATTAATTATAAACTTATGATATAGACAACATAATAAATTTCAATATTCTTAGTCATTGTCTTGAAATAGAATTAAAACTCTAGCTTGGGTTTGAGAGATGTTTACCTTTTGAAAGAAAAAAAAAAAAAACTTTAGTAAGATATCAAATTTTAAGAGTTGCCCTCCCCAACACCGCATGTTGTAACCTAGAATACCACAAAGGTTATTAAGGGTGAAATGAAGCTTTGACGCATTTCTCTTTCAACCATAGGTCTTGTGTAATAATGAAAAGGGTTTTTTTTTTTTTTTTTCATATATATATGTGATAGGATTGGTTAGTAAAATAGTTTAATTCAAATCTAGTTTATTAAGATTCGATTCTTAAGAGAGTTCATTATCAATACAGATTTTTTAATTTGAATGCATCAATCATGATTTGTCTTTTAATAGTGAAGGCTGGACTTTCATTATGAAATGAGGTCAAATTGTTGAGAGAATCATATCATGGGCCCTTTGCCTTAAAATAAAAAAAATTAAAGAGCTTCTCTTTCAAAGAACCCACAAAATGTCTGCATTAGCATGTGGCTAGACTATCAGAAGCATATGTATTGTGATCATGTTTGACGTGTTATATGGAATGTAGTGTGAAGGAATTAATTATAAAGAAAATGATTTAATTAGGGATAATTTTTTTGTACCATATTTTTGAATAATTTTATGTATTATTAAATAATTTATTCTTTTTTTTTTATATTTGAGATCCATGATATTAAATCATTTATTCATTAAAGAACATATGAAAATTGTATAAAAAAAATAAAAAAATTGTTTATATATCAACACCTTAATTATAAAGGACATATATATAGAACAAAATGGCCGCCAATAACTGAGCAGTTTTGTCGTAATCCTTGCACTCTTCTTTTTTCCTCCATTCTAGGAGTTTCGGTTCGATTTGGCCATCGTATCCTGTGACTGCAGATTGGTTAACAATTTCCAAGTGCAATGCTAATCCTGGCATAAGGAGTCTAAAAAGCTGTCTCCATCCTTTACATAAAATTTTCTTTTTATTTCTATAATTTATGTCTGGTTTAATGAGCCGAACAGGTTGAAAAAATGTTTCAACGCCGTAGATGTCAAATTGATATGCATGAATAAACTTGACATATACAGAAAATTATCTTTTGGTCTTAGCTGTAGCTTGATTTTATATATATAATAGAAGTGTTGTTTAGGTAGAGTTTTCACTGAACTATAATAACAAAAGCTCCATTATAAAAATTACAGATTTATAACTTCAGTTTTTTACTCATTAGAAATTGAAAACTTCTAAAAAATAGTCAAAAACTAACATATTTTATAAAATTGCGTTTGATTTAATTTTAACTCCTATAGCAGAGAATATCTATTAAGAAATTGGACCGTTGAGCAACAATATAAATCAACAATGTTATAAAATTTTATTGAGACTGAAACTTAATGGGTTAAATTATTTCATAATTTATCTATTACTAACTATTGATATTTATAAAAGGTGGGAAGTTTTTTTTTTTTTTTTCTCAGCATGATGGATTGTTTAATATTAGGTAAGTGTTGACATGAATTTTCCTTAATTAGTTAAACTAACAAAAGTGATGAGTAACCATATTAATATGATTTTTCTAGGATAAAATAAACTGTTTAAACCAAAATTTAACTTTTTCCATAATATTAGACTATAATTATTAAATTTAACCAACTTAAACAAACAAAATGCAAATCAATGCGAAATGTGAGAAAAATGATCTCCTAGCCGCCATGAACCAATCAAGTTTATACAAATGCCTGAAACTTTTGCTGTCTACAAATCATCAAACCGAAGCAAAAAAAATTTGTCAAAGGGAAAACGGGCGAAATGCCAAAACTTCCTTTTCCAATCCCTGTTCCTATACCCAGGAACTGACAAGCGTCATTCATGGCATTGGGACCAATGCATGCCCCAATCCCATTATCTTTTCTGCATTTTTGGACATTAACTTTTAATCTAGGGGTGGAGCTTAATTCATACTCGTTTATTTAGAAATCAAATTAGAGCCAAACCTAAATGATGAATTCAAAGTCTGAACAACTCCTTTGATCAATTAGATCGAAGTAATTGGTTCATTTAATTTGCAGCTAATCCATAAAGATGGAAGCCATGTCCATTGGACCAACAATGCACAATTATGAATCGGGTTTTTAGACCCAATGGTTTGATCTCAAACCTTAAGTGCTTGGGTGAGGTGGTCGGAATTTCAAACTTTACCACCATCGTGAACTCCATCAAAAGCGACCCGATGACCGCGCGCCTCATTTGAGAAGGTGGAATATTCACCTGATCTGGGAATCGAATCCTCAGTTGCTAACAATTAACTCATATTAACTTCCTAACCATTACCCTTGTTAAAAAGAAAAAAAAAAAAAAAAACAATGCACAATTATTGTTGAAGTCTTATCTTATAGCTAGGCTCTGATGAGACTCTTCAAAAACATTTTTTTTTATGTGTTGCTAATTGATAGGTTTCCATCTTTGTTGGGTTTTCCATTTTTAGCGAGTCTAGATGATATTTGTTATTGTTTGTGGGTGTGTTGATTTTGAAAAAAAAAGTTTGAAAGAGGGCCAAAGGGTTTTGATTTTTGGACCATATGTATTGTATGGCAGTAGGTCCGCTTTAGACTCTTTGAAAACATTTGTACATCTATATGTTAGCTTGCTTGCTTAGGTTTCCCCCTTTTCTTAGGTTTTCCATTTTTGTCGAATCTAGATCTGGTTGATTTTTGTTATTGTCTGTGGTGGGTTGAAATAAATAGAAGTTTGAAAGAAGGCAAAGGGTTTCATTGTTGGGAGTGTAGGTCCACTTTGTTGACTTAATTAGTACGTATGTACGTAGTCATGTAGATAGGGTTTTCCTATATTGGAAGTTAATTGATTCTTTGGAACAAATTCGTTTTTGGACTCCAAATTCATGGTGGGGATTTGGGCAAGTGATGGGTTCTAATCAATTGCTCCTCTGTTTGTTTGTTTGTTTTTTTCTTTCTTTACGAACAGTTAGTAATTATTTTATATATTCTAAGTTTTACGTGGCTAAAATTACCAATTTAATCCTAAATTTGTAAAATATGAAATTGGTTTCCCTTGAACTATAAATGGGTAAGTATAAACTCTTGAAATCTTTTAGTTTGAGGCTTTGACAACAAATTAAAAGCAAAAACTGATCATGTACCCGTTACCATCCGTCCAAACGTTGCCATGTGAAGAGGCGATACTTCATCAATTCCTGGCACATTGATTGCCATGGTGCATTGTTTTTAGCGAAAACTGACCCACCCAAATCACTCATGGGTTTTTAATTATTATATTATTTATAAAATAAATAAATATAAAAAATTTTAAAAAAATGTAAAAAAGAATTGAATCACGTTTGATTGAATTTGACTAATTAAGTCAATGTAATTTTAGGACCGGTTTCAATGGAACCGATTAAATTGACCAATCCAGTTTGAGATTTAAAAGATTTGGATATGAAATATATATTAAATGTTGTAGTTTTCATAAAAAAAAAGAAAAAGACAAAAAAGGCTACGTTTGATTCTCTTGACGAAGCCTTATTGAATGCCTATAGATAGGACAGTTGTATACTCATGTTATCAAAAAGTTTAAAATGATAGTCAGGAGGGATATTAATTGCATGCAGTCATGAATTATTCTGTCTCTCTATATTATATATATGTATACATGTATATATATTATTGAACTGTCTATTATATATACCCACTGTTATTCACATGAATTTTTCATCATTTTAATTTAACTATGGGATTTCTACTATCTAGTCCTTAAAAGATAGTTTTGTTGTATTGTAAATTTTTAAATAATTTAAGAAATTTAGAAAATAATAGAGAGTTATTCTCTATTGTTTATCAAATATATTAAAAAATTAACATGAGGGTATAGCTCTCATACCATTTTCTGCAATCATGAATGTGTTTTGCAAAGAGGAAGGAACTTTGGATCTCCAATTGAGATTGGAAGACAATGGTCTAAGTCTTTGGCATTTTACTTCTTTCCCCCCATTTACTTCCTTGCTAACCCTAAAAACAAGAGACCATTTAAAAGGAAATCCAACAAATAACACCAACCTATAATGCTCTCTTAACTTTTCCTTTGTTTTTCTAGCTTAAGAAATGCAAATAATTAAAAATGGTAATCTTCCTTTTCGTCTACTCATCAATGCTGTCTCATTATCTATCTTATTGCATAATCGTTCCAACAAATGCGACAGACAGAAGAATCACTATATGATATCGTTCCCCCCTTTTTTTATGTAAATAATATACTAATTAATCATGCTCATCTTTTAATTTACGAAATATTTAACGTCAATGTCGATGGTTGCTAGGATGATTAAAATTAAGCAGGCAGCTGTAAAATGAAAATGATGCTAACCACACATGTCCAAACCGAAAGTGTCTTCCTTCTTATCCGTCATTTTTTTATTACAATTATTAACGTTAAAAGTAAAAATAATTTAATGTGAAATTAATTAATTATTATTCCATCTTAATTTAAAGTACTACTTTACCATGTTTGATTGTCAGTAATGAAAATATTTCCAATCATACAAAGCAATGGCATTTCTGTTCGGCATTAACCCTAATTAAAATCATCTCTTTAGATTGGAAATATCTTCGTATCGTTTAATTAATTTGACAATCGATTGATTCATTTCAGCAGATCTTACAACTAGACCTGGCAAAAATTTATTCAACCCGTCAACCTGACACTAACCCAACCAGTAAAAACGGGTTAAAGTCTACATATCTTAACTCGCAACCCGTAGATAACTCGTATTATCAACATGTACGGGTCACAGGTTGAGTTAGGGTCAACCCATGGGTTCACAGGTTGACCCGTTTGTTTTATTTTTTATTATTATTTTTAAATATTATACTCATTATTGTTTTTTTTTTTTGCACAGCAAATATAGTTTATTATATAGAGTACAAGGGGTACTCTTGCCCATGCTACAAAAATAGGTACATATTGAGCATCTACTGACTCTGTCTAATAACCAACAAGAGTCAATAAGTTGCTCAATGCTACCTGTACATCAACATGCAGAGGATCAGTCCATCCCACCTATCATATTGACCATTTCGGCCAAGAATGGTTCAGGTCCCTATTTCCTACTTCCTACCACAGTTAACTTTGAGGCATGTCATTGGATTGTATAACCAATCATAAAGACTAAACAAGCAGCTAGATTTCCTTGTTTTAATCCACCAAAACGATTTTAGTTGAATGTGGTCAAGCAACTTACTTTTGTTGATGTCGGTTTCTCGGAATATCTTTTGATTTCTTGCCAGCCATATGGTCCACACCACAACGTTCCATATACAATCCCAGCCTTCCTTTACTCGTTTTTCTTTGGCCCATGCCCCAAACTGCTCAAAAGTTTTCCAGCAATAATTTCCCAAATTAACAGAGGTTCCCCACCATTTCCCACAAGCCTTCCACAGCCACTTTGCCACCTTGCACCTCAGGAAAAGATGATTCGAGTCCTCGACCTCCTCCTCGCATAAAGCGCAGGTTCCATCATCTAGTTCAGTGGTTATTCCTTTTCTTTGCAGGTTGCTCTTTGTTGGTATTCTATCCTGCAATAGCTGCCAGTTAAAAGCAGAAATTTTGCTTGGAATGATTAGGTTCCACACTCTCTTGTGTATTGGAGCTGCATCCAGTCCATTAAGTTCATTTGTCAACAGTTTGTAAGCTGATTTAGTTGAGTAGTTGCCTTCCTTGCTATGCTCCCACTTCCATGTGTCGGGGATGTCCTTGTATATCCGCATGCTATCAATCTTTTGTTGTAGTTCTGCTGCTTCTTCCCTTTCCTAGTCGAACAAGGCTTTCCTCCACTCTAGGTTCCACCTCCAAGTTCCATCTTCCTCTTTGCCCATTTGACAACATTTTTTCTCCTTTCCTGTTGAAAAATTATACAATCTTGGATAAAGGTTAGCAAGATCTCCCTCCCCACCCCAATTATCTCTCTAGAAGCTCACTCTTTTCCCTTCTCCTAATTTAAGCTTAAAACCCTCTGTTAGCCACCCTTCTTTCTCCTCATCGACATTGTTGAGACATCCGACATCCCTCCACCATAGTGATCCTATTCCCCTCCCATCCCTTACCCAGTCAAGCCAATGGCCTCATTTCCCTCCATACTTGCTAGCTATAACCTTATCCCACAAACCCTGTTCATTTCTTGCTAGCCTCCCCCACCATTTCCCCATTAAAGCTAAGTTGAACTTCCTCATCTCTCTCACTCCTAAACCCCCACATAGCTTATTTTTGCAAACTTTCTCCTATTTAACCCAATTAATTTTTCTACCTTCTCCTTCCCCACCCCATAAAAAACTTTTGCGAATTTTATCGATAAAATGAATAATACCTTTAGGAAGCAGGTAGACCGACATTAAGAACACGGGTAAGCTAGATAACA
>BPVZ01000113.1:120998-133426 GCA_020521535.1 Rubroshorea leprosula
AAAAGAGTTAATTATATAATAATATAATATGTTCTATGCTTATAATGTCACATGACAATATAATTATAACATTCTTGTTATATATATATATATATGAGTAGAGATCTATTGATACATAAGTTTTATATATTACACTTACACAAAATCTCAACCATTTATCTTTTCATTTTAAATGGTTGAGATTTAATTTTGTTTATTAAAGGTAATTATCTTTTTAATCTAAAAAATTGTAATAAATCTTAACAATTTAGAGTAGAGAGATGAATTTTTGATATTTTGTATAATTATAGTATGTAAAATTTATATATGAATGAATTCCTCTTATATATATATAAATCTTCTATTTTACAATTTAATATAATTTAAATTATTAATATAATTTTCTATATACATATACGAGTAAAGAAAAAAGATACGTATATAGGAAGAAAACAAAAGATTTTATCCTCATATATCATTCTATTCTCGGACTGTTGTGTAAGGACCGGGGCTCACCACGTTTGTGTCACGTGAAATGCATATGCGTGTAGAAAATTGATCTAGTGTGCACGTGTATGGTTGTGCGCCCACCTACGAACTCCATCACAGGCTCATGTCCCATGTATGATATGTGTGCTAATAAACGACATCATAATATATATTGTTGCTATTATAACAGAACACAAGCCAACAAAATAAAAGAAAAGAAAAAAGGGGAGGGTGAAATCAAACAAAAAGAAAACGAAAGCATCCATGGAGACAATGAAAGGTTTTTAAATAATTTTTTTTTAAAAATAAAAGGAGATAAAAAGAAGAGGGGTCCATAAGATATAAAGTTTTGGGACACCCACAAAAAATTTTGTTGTAGGGTTAACATATTGATATTTAGGGAGCCCACTTGCGTTGTATGTGGGACAAAAGAAACACCAATCTAACCGCAAAAATACCAAAGGGAACTTTACTGCTTTTTCTTGAAAATTAATCACCAAATATATATGAGCCCTCACCATAACACTTTTTCCTTCTTTTTCATATTTGCAATTGAGCCCTTTTTTCATATTGTAAAAGGGAGCTCCACTAATAACTAATTAGTCTTAAGTTAAATGTTCACATGATATTAGAGTTTTATTTTAGATTCTCGTATATATTGAGCTTGTTTTCTTTTGGAGATTATTGATACACATTTGATTTAATACAATTTTTGATATTTGTTCTGGTTTAATTATAAAAATATAATATAAATATAACTAATTTAATTAATTTTTACATCCTGTATCTATGATTATGTTTTTAAATTTATTTATCTTTAATTTTAGACAAAAAATAATTTTTTAATAAATATATTATATAATATATTAAAATAAAGTATATACCTATCAATGTCCGTTTGTTTTTTATCAACCATATTGTTAAATCTTATACACGACCTTGTTTTTGTTAAGCTTGCACGTGATACAACATATTGTGTGAAATTTTTACATTTTTGAATTGGTTTTAGAGTAAATACTCACAGTTGTTTGTTCCCAAGTAAGACATTGTCTTTTCCATTCCTTGTCCTGTTTATGATGGGGGTATACCTTACCTTAACAAGTTGTTGAGTAGTCCACCGCCACACACAAGTTTCACTGTTTCGAAAAGGGCAAAAAGGAGGGCAATTTGGGTAATATCGGTAAAGATGAAGGTGGATGGTGTCTTGTTGTGGGGGTTTTGGTGAAAGGGATGTTTTTCTACTTGAGGACAAGACAGAGGCACATGGAGAGAGGGGGAAGGGCTCTCTTTCTTTAGTTTAGAGAGGGGTGAGATGCCTTTCCTTTCTTCGGTTTATATTGTTTGTAGAGGACAAGATGGTCCTTTCTGTTTTTGTTCTTTCCTCTGTCCAATTACATAACACTCACTGCCCTATCATTTCCTGTCTCCTATCATCACCTCCCCAACACCACTCACCACTTGGAGAAAAGGGTTAAATCTCTTATTTAGTTCCTCTTTCAAAAAAAGAAAAAAAAAGAAAAAAGAAAAAAGAGTTGCAACAAAGGAAAAATGAATAATTAATGATCACTCAATACATACTATTCTCATCCACTCTGCTTGTCCCCATCTTCTCTTCTCATCATTTGTATATGCAAATGTTATTTCTCTAGAATGAAAAACATGCTTTTCATAAATAACTTTTTAGTTGATTTTAATTGATTGAAGACTTCAGTATAAAACTAGAGATGATAAGTATGACAGATACAATCATAGATAGAGATTTTTGTTATTATTATTTTTAGTTACATAATAGGAAGTTAATGAGTCCACTATATGTGTTATATAATTTGAACTTAAAATATTTTAACTTTAGTAAAAAAAAATTTAACGTTGAACTACTTTGTATATCATGGTATATTTCTCTAACATAAAGCTTCCTATTCCCACTTAATTATTTGACCCTAATAACTATAACCATCACTTATGGAATTATTTCCAAATTCTATCTCAAGACCATATATAATTTCCTTGTTGGAGTTTGGAAAAGATTTAGTTAAATTTGAATTAATAAAATGCATGAGAGATGTAAACAAAAATATAAAACGGGATCCTCAAAAGAAGTTTAACATCTTATTTGGCTATGTTTATAAGACTCGAGGGGTTAATAATATAAAATAGAATCTCAAGGGATTGATTTAGTTAACAAGAGGACTGGCTATTCACCCTTAATAATTCTTCACAAATAGTCCCTCTATTTTGGAATAATAGATATATTTTATTTTATTTTTGAATTAAAAATTAATTTTAGGACAATTTTTTTTTTACTTATTTTATCCTTTAAAAAAGAAATTATAATAAATAGACTTTTTTTTAATGATAAGATAGATAATTAATGTTAAGAGATAATTATGAGGTTAAAATAAGAAAAAAAAATTTTTTGTCTCCCTTAAAATATTAAAAAGAGCTACAATATTATTCTAAAACAAATTCCAAATAAATAATTGTCTATTATTCTATTACTTTGATTGGATTTGGGAAGTAAACTTAATTAATATCGTGTATTGAGATATTTATGACTATTCGCTAATATGTTTAGTTGGGTTAAAATTGTGAAGACCTAATCTTCATTTATTTTAAATTAATGGATGTTTTGAGAATTTTTTTTAAAGATTTTTAAAGTACAAGTTAAAAATATATTTTTATCATAAATTTATATAGAAAAATATAAGAATTGATATTAATTTTAGTATCATTATCATGTAGATAAATTTAATTAGACAATTAATAAATTAAATGTTAATTTTTATTTTTCTAAAACTCTTTAACTTTTTGTTCTTAAAATATAAGTTAAAAAAATTCAATTAATTGAAGTTATAAGAATTTTTTAAAAAAATTTTAATGGATCATTAATTTCCTTTTTTTTCAAATTTACCCACACCAACCCATTAATTGAAGGCTCTATTTTTAAATAATAAGGAATTTGTGTTGACTGTATAATCAATAATGGGGTAAATTTGAAACTAACAATTTTAAATAACACTATGACTACTTGTGAAAACTCACTAAAATCAAAATATCAATTGAATGGAATCACTACACTAGGAGTAATCCCTCCGTAGAACATCAATTAAATCCAAACACAAGGAAGTAACCCCTCAAATCCTCTCCCCCACCATTATATATACACTAGCTAGAGGCTTGGCTCATTTTCCATCATACCTCTTTCTCTCTCTCAGCAAAGTACACCACTATATACTGCGTCTCCGGTGCTCCCCAGTCCCCACTACCTCTTTCTATCCCTAATCCATTAAAAACTAAAACGCCCTTTTTCTGCGTTCAAAGCACACACAATCATCATATCTCACAATGCCTTCAAAGCCCTCCGAAGACTACCAAGCCCATCCTGTCCACCTCAAGCATCAAGATTTCACCTCTTTCCAAGAACTCCCTGACTCCTTCGCATGGACTCAACGCAGCGATGATGACTCCCACTACCTTTCCACCGGAGACTCCATCTCCGAATCTGTTCCGGTCATCGATCTTTCCGATCCTAATGCTCTTCCCCTCATCGGCCATGCATGCAAAACTTGGGGCGTCTTCCAAGTAACCAACCACGGCGTTCCTTCCACCCTCCTCGACAACATGGAGCGCATTACCAAAACCCTCTTCTCTTTACCAGTCCAGCAGAAGCTCAAAGCTTCAAGATCACTGGAGAGTGTTTCCGGCTACGGCGTTGCAAGAATTTCTAGTTTCTTTCCCAAACAGATGTGGTCTGAGGGATTCACCATTGTCGGATCCCCTGTCGAACATTTTCGCAAACTTTGGCCCGAAGATTACAGCAGATACTGGTAATATATTGTTCAAGCTCACGAAACGTCCAATATTAACACTTATTCGATCACCATCATTCTTAGCTTTTTCATGATCTTCCCTTTTCTCTTTCATTTTATTCCCAATTAGCAAAACTTATATGGACCCACAGAAGATTTAATTTGATGTGAATCAAGAAACAGGATTTCCATTTCTGAACAGTTTGTTTTGTTTTTCTATCCATAACAGTATCGTCTTCACTGTGTATTACGTACCATACAGTTCTTTAATGGCCGGATGGGAGGAGATTCTGTAATTAGTCAGGCACAAAAGTCTGAATGCTAGTTTACAACAACTTAATTGTTTTATTTTTCTGAAAAAAGAAAAAAAGTTTAATTAATTCGATTTATTTTGATTATTACAGTGATGGAATTAAAGAATACGAGGAAGAAATGAAAAGGCTGGCGGGGAGATTGATGTGGCTGACGTTAGGTTCATTGGGCATAACCAAGGAAGATGTCAAATGGGCTGGGCTGAAAGGTGACTTCAAGGAGGGTTCTGCAGCCGTACAACTGAACCACTACCCGGCTTGTCCAGACCCAGACCGAGCCATGGGTCTTGCACCGCATACCGACTCAACCCTCCTCACCATCCTGTACCAAAACAACACAAGTGGATTGCAGGTCCATAAAGAGGGAACCGGATGGGTCACCGTACCTCCGGTCCCGGGTGGGCTTGTGGTCAACTTAGGAGACCTACTCCACATACTATCAAACGGGTTGTACCCGAGCGTACTTCACCGGGCCAAGGTGAACCGTAGCCGACAGCGGCTCTCCGTCGCCTACTTATTTGGGCCCCCGTCTAGTGTCAAAATCTCCCCACTGTCCAAACTAGTAGGACCGAGTCAGCTTCCTCTATACCGGCCCGTTACTTGGAATGAATATCTTGGCACCAAAGCCAAGCATTTCAACAAGGCACTTTCTTCATTCAGGCTATGTACTCCTTTATAAATTGTATGATTATTAATATTTATTGCATATAAAGAGAAGGTGAAAAGAATCACCAGCAATTTTTTTTTTTATAATTGTATCTTTATTAATATTTATTATATATGAATCTTTTTTTGAAATATTATAATTATAATGTTACATGGCATTGTAACTTAATAACATGATACGTTATTTTATAATTAGTTTTTTATTTAAAAGTTTATTTTTAATATTATATGTATCAATTCGTTTAAAATCATTTTTTAATTATCAACTCACAATCTTATATAATATTGTAGTTATAGTATTGCTGTTTCTTTTTCTACCATAATCATTACATATTTCATCACTAATACATATTGATTTTTTTTTTAAAAGTAATAAAATTATTATTATTTATGATTCTGGGTACAAGGGTACCCAACCCGTTGCATCACTAAGACATATTGATTCTCAATCATCTGTACATAAGCCTTGATTATATATCTCTTCATCTCTCCATCAAAAACTCAAAGTTCTCCTATTCCTGCATTCTACAATTTCTACTCAAGTATGGTTGGAAAATTACTTTGGTATACTTCACATATTCTTCTCTCTCTCTCTCTCTCTCTCTCTCTCTTTTCTATATATGTATATATATTTGTATGATTTATCCCTATTAGAGTATTTATTCTTTTTTATGATTTTCCAATATTTACTTAAAATTTTTTTATTCCCTTCTATTTAGATTATTAATAATCTAAAGCTTCTTTTTTTTTTTAGGAGAAAACTATCTCAAATGAGGGATAACTTGAGAAAGATTGAATTAAATTAGAGGTCAAAAGAATCGAAGCTTTCGATATATAGCATTATGGATCATACAAAAGGTCATATCAAGATATTGTGCTTCCTATTTAATTCATATTAATTATAATTTTTGTTCTGGTAAACTCTTACTATTACTATCTCTAGGAGACAAGTACTTCTAATATCTATGGCCATATAAAAGAAAAAAGTGAACAATGTTAAAAATTAATGGAATTTAAAGACCTCCTAAACAAAAATAATGCCATAGGATTGAACAAAACAAGAAAAATATAAATATGACAAAGTAAAACAACAAGAAACGAAAAAGTAAGGGGTTCATCTAGCAATTAGCATATTTCATAAAATAAAGAATCTCAAAAAGTTAAAATTATTATTTTTTATCATTTCATACTAATCAATAAGATTATAGTGAACCAAAGATATAAAAATAATTATAAATGAAAGATGAAACATAGCAAACTATCAATAAAGTATTAGCAAAGTGTGTCATCTCTCTTATAAGATGATGAAGAAAAAATCTCACGATTATGCTAATATGACCAACCCATGGTGTCTTTTAATATTGGATTTTTTAATCTATGTTTTGTGGGCCTTTTTTTTTAATAAATATATATAAAAATGTAAAAATTAATATAAATTTTAATGTAGATGCTAAATAAATGAATTTAATTAAATAATTAATAAATTAAATAATAATTTTTATTTTTTAAATATAATTTATAATAAAAAATATATTTATTACACTTTTAATTTTTATTTAAAAAGTACAGTTTCAAAAAACCCTCAATATTAAATCTTATAGAAAATTCACAAAGTAAAATTTCAATCTATTGATCAAGATTTTAAAAGATAAACAAAAGCACACTTAAATTTGTAAAAAGAAAAGTATCTAAATAATTAGTGGATCATTAATTTCCTTTTTCCAAAATTTACCTACACCAACCCATTAATTGAAGTCTTTATTTTTAACATAACGACCGACAAACTGATGTTGACGGTAGATTTGTAATTTCAATTTTAAATAATGCTACCACTAGCTATCACTAGTCCATTGATTAGAGGTACAAGAAAATGCTTGTCTAATTTGTATTTTAAAAATATAAGTTAAGAAAATATTAATTATATATTTTTGTAATTAATTTATATAAAAATTAATTTTAAATTTATCAACTATCTAATTAATATCATTAAATGGTATTGATGTTAAAAACAATATTTTACTTTTACATTTTTTTTATAAAAATGTATTACAAAATAACGCATTTAATGTATTTTAATATGTGCTTTTAAGATATAAATTAGATAAATCCTATAAGATGTTTAGGTTGAGGGAAAGGGAGGAGAGAAACATTTTTTTTATTTAGTTATAAAAAATTGAAAGAGAAAAATTTTTAATTTAATTTTTTTCTTTTATTTTAGCTATTTATTCAAATAAAGAAAGAAATGAGGAGGAAAATGAGGAAATGAAAAGATAATTCCCTTTTTCTCAACTCTAATACAAGGTTAATTACTTCTGAAACTCCTTGAAACTTCAATTACATGAATCACAAGGAGTAACCTCTTCCTAAAATTAACGTCAATTAAATCCAAAACACAACGAGTATAGAACCCCTACTTAAATCCTTTCTCTTACTTCTTTTTTTTTTTTTTTTTCCTTTTACATCAAATCAAAAGATAATCTATACTATAATCATTTTTTTTTTAAGTTGATGTTTAATTATTTCAACAAAAAATCAAATTTGAGATGATTAACATAAAATCTAACTTTAAATATTGGGAGACTTTATCCCACCTCTATATATATATACACTGGAAGCTTGGCTCATTTTCCATCATACCTCTATGTCTCTCTCAGCAGGGTGCACCACGGTATCCTGCCGCTCCGGTGCTCCCCATTCCCCACTACCTCTTTCTATCCCTAATCCATTAAAAACCAAAACACCCTTTTTCTGCTTTCAAAGCACACAATCATCATATCTCACAATGCCTTCAAAGCTCTCCGAAGACTTCCAAGCCCCTGTCCACCTCAAGCATCAAGACTTCACCTCTCTCCAAGAACTCCCTGACTCCTTCGCGTGGACTCAACGCAACGATGATGACTCCCACTACCCCTCCATCGGCGACTCCATCTCCGAACATGTTCCGGTCATCGATCTTTTCGATCCTAATGCTCTTCAACTCATTGGCCGTGCATGCAAAACTTGGGGCGTCTTCCAAGTAACAAACCATGGCGTTCCTTCCACCCTCTTCGACAACATGGAGTACATTACCAAAACCCTCTTCTCTTTACCAGTCCAGCAGAAGCTCAAAGCTTCAAGATCACCAGACAGTGTTACCGGCTATGGCGTTGCCAGAATTTCTTCATTCTTTCCCAAGCAGATGTGGTCTGAGGGATTCACCATTGTTGGATCACCTGTCGAACATTTTCGCGAACTTTGGCCCGATGATTACAGCAAATACTGGTAATATATATATGGTTCATGCTCACGAACGTCCAATATTATTAATTAATATTTATTCGATCACCATCATTCTTAGCTTTTCATGATATACCCTTTTCTCTTTCATTTTATTCCCAATTAGAAAAACTTATATGGACCCACAGAAGATTTAATTTGATGTGAATCGAGAAACAAGAATCCATTTCTGAACAGTTTGCTCTGTTCTTCTATCCATAACATAACCACCTTTACTGTGTATTACGTACCGCACAGTTCTTCAATGGCTGGATGGGAGGAAATTATGGAATTAGTGAGGACAAAAGTCTAAATACTCATTTACAATATATATATATATATATATATATATATATATTTTGAACATTTTGTTACAGGTGGCTCGAACCATTACCTTGGGGAGGAGGACATAAACCTTACAAGCGTGGCTAGAGTCATTTGCCTCGAAGGGTCAGGTTCATTTACAATTTATTTTAATTTTTTTTCAAAGAAAAATTTTAATAATTTTAGTTTTATTTTATTTTTCACAGTGATGGGATTAAGGAATACGAGGAAGAAATGAAAAAACTGGCAGGGAGAATTATGTGGCTGACATTAGGTTCATTGGGCGTAACCAAGGAAGATATTAAATGGGCCGGGCCGAAAGGTGACTTCCAGGATAGTTCTGCAGCCTTACAACTGAACCACTACCCGGCTTGTCCAGACCCGGACCGAGCCATGGGTCTTGCACCGCATACCGACTCAACCCTCTTCACCATCCTTTACCAAAACAACACCAGTGGGTTGCAGGTCATGAAAGAGGGAGCCGGTTGGGTCACCGTACCTCCAGTCCCGGGCCGGCTTGTGATCAACGTGGGTGACCTACTCCACATACTATCAAACGGTTTATACCGGAGCGTGCTTCACCGGGTCAAGGTGAACCGTAGCCGTCAACGGATCTCCGTCGCCTACTTGTATGGGCCACCGTCTAATGTCAAAATTGCGCCACTGTCCAAACTAGTTGGACCGAGTGAGCCTCCTCTATACCGGTCCGTTACTTGGAATGAATATCTTGGCACCAAAGCCAAGCATTTCAACAAGGCACTTTCCTCATTTAGGATATGTGCTCCTCTAAATGTAACAGTGTAGCAGTGTGACACTAAATTGAGGCGGAGGGAGCACAAAAAAAACCAGATTCTTAGATACGAGTAAGTGAATAAAATAATGAATAAGTGACTTTCTTCCACAGTTACTATTGACCAATTATAATGAGAACATATAAGTCATGGGGTGTCCCCTTGTTGTAAATAATCATAATACAAAGATATGGAACCAAACGAACAAAAAAAAAAAAAGGGTGCAAAATCCCAAACAGAGAAAACGGGTAGTATAGTATTAGTGATTCTATGGTTGAGATCCTGTGAAAAAGGCTCAAAATGGATAAGTTAAATCAAATTATAAAAGGGGGCGAAGACAAAGTGGGTCTATTGTTTCTCTTGTCTTCCTTCTAAAGGAGATAAAAAGGAGGAAAAAAAAATACCCATTTGAAAATTCAAGGAAATGACACCAGAACCGACATGTTTTTGCCCCAGATATGGAGGAGAATCCTCTGTCCAATTAACAAGACAATGACCAAGATAAAATGGTTTGGTTAAATCTATGTTTTATTTGACCAAATATAGAAAATATATTTAGTTAAAGGAGAGAATAACAGCCCCATGATATTGATTGAGATAACATTTGGGGCATTATTGCAAGACATAAGTGTCAGTCCCTTTGCATCAACGTCCAATTTTCTGAAAACTGCAAGCCTGCAACCATGTGCAAATTGACATCAAGGTTTGAGAAACCTTACCTTATTCAAGGGGATGAGGCAGTTTTTACCGTTTGATCAATTTGTTTGTCTGTGTTTTCCTCTTTGGTATGCAAGCTAAATTCAATGAAACCAAAGAAAATCTTCCTTTTTCCTGCCATATCTGAGACAACTAAAATAGAGGATATTATCAACAAAGAAAATGGACAAGAGAATTTCAACACGGGTTTGTTCTATCCTTAACAAAGAAATGTCATCATTATTGGTAAAAACATTAATCAAAGTCCAAGTTTTCAGCTCAAATTAGGAAAATTTTGTGGAGGCAAAACAACCATGTTCCCACGAAATGAAGTTTTTTTCTTCTTTTTTTTTTTCATAACACGGGTATCCGGACTTTATCCAGACTATAACAATATATCAGTAGGCACTCCGTAATTGTAAATTATATCTAATCTATTCATGTCACATCAAAAGGAAGAACGTCCAAGATTTGTCAGATAAGATGTTTTATTAGATCTAGAATCTAGATTCCATTTCCACAGCACCAACATATCATTATGATGTCAACTCAGATTCAACATTCACAATTAGCAATTGCTTTGATACTAAGTCTATATGGTATCATCAAAAGCAAAGCATTTTCGAGATTGGGAATGATCTAATTCTTCGGTTACTCCTTTTACCCTCAGTGGATGAAATGTACACTTGACCTACCATGATAACAAAGGTATCTATCTCGGACATAAACTTCCTCCGAAATGATGTGCTTGTACACCCGTATTCATGATCTAATTAAGCACGTATATAACATGGGTTTGACTACGTATTTACTCAATTAAAGTGAGACTTACTTAAATGCAAAAAAAGAAAGTAACGTATGGTCTACATAGGCACAAGTTTTAGACCTTTCTAACAACAGAATTCGCTGCCATGCATATTCCTAACTGCATGCTAGATAATGTAATGAAGTTATGTTCGTGTAAATAATCTTTCTCAATACTTTCTGACAACCTAGCGATTTCATGGAAGATTACTATAATTCTTGACTTTAGCTCAAGAAGTACACGTTTTTCTTTTCTGTTAAGGGGTTTTGAGTCCAATCATTCATTCCCAAAGTTGCAGATTTTTTACCTCTCCTACATCATTTTTTTAGGGCCCATTGCCAACTATATATGAACATAAAAAATTCGAGAGGCATGATGAATCTTAGTAAAGGTGAAAGTGGGGTACAGTTTGGGATCAAACACCACCTGATGTCTCACATAAGAGGGTATGCCGACATTGGTAGGCCGACACTGATAGACCGACGCTAGTAGTTAAAATCAACACTGTATGTTTGGGACCAAACGCCGACATGTGTCCAATTGAAAACCTGAAATTACCACAATTTCTTTAGAAATAAAATTGAGACTGATCTGCTAATTACTAAATGTAATGTTTAGAAATTCCCCACCCCCTCCTCCCCCTCAACACACACATGGTGTATTAGGGCCTCTGCTCAGTAGTAGGCCATCATTAAGGCTTTGCAAGTCCCTACTAATGTCTTTCTCAAAGACTAAAGAAAGGAGAAAAGGAGAAATCTAATTCACTAATTAAGTTCTTGTCCTTCTATGCTTTCTTTTAGTATAACATCTGAGCCAAAACTGCATTATTGAACTGCCCTTTATCTATAATCTAACACACACCAAATATAATATAATTCCTTTTGCTGTAAAAGCTCAATATAGGAGAAACTATTCAACTTAAGACGTTCACTACTAGAAAACACAGTATAATCGACAGAAAATACTATCGATTATATAAAGATTTTTGTCGATTATACCTTAATGGACAGACATAATCAATAAGCATTTATGTCGTAAAAACGGTAGTCGAAAAAGATTATAATCGACAGCCATTGGCTGTTGAATATAAGTATATTTGATAGCCAATGGTTGTCGAATATACTTGGTGAAAAAATTAAAAAAATACAAAATTTAAAAAAAATCCGAAATCATATTTATAATTTTTTCTGTTAATTAAATTATATAAAAAACAATGAAATGAAATTTCAACACAATTATCAAATCCCCCAACAATATATTTATGAAATAATTTTGAGAATTATATAATATAAGAAATAGTAGA
>BPVZ01000113.1:138260-157661 GCA_020521535.1 Rubroshorea leprosula
CCTTTTATAATCATACATCTTTTTGGAGTTGATCATGTGAATCCAACAAGATGCATGATGTGATCATGTGATTGGTATTGATGGTGAAATCTACAAACCTTCTATTGAGATGGTACAACTGACAAAAGTCCATGGCGAGCAGATCGAAGATTCTTCGGAGCTGTTAATTATAAGTATCCCTTTGTTTCTATTTGCTCCATAATTCTCATATGTTTGAAGCAGGACCATTATCGGGTCCTTATCCATTAATTATTTTTTAGTTGGATATGATTGGTGGGAGATTAATTGATTAATGAATAATTCATTTGAAACTTATTTGTGAGCTCCCGTTAGTTGAGTCTTTCTTTTACGGTTATAAATTAAAGGACATAATATATCCAGAGAACAAAATCATTTGACATTTTTTTAATTCTAGATTAGGACACTTGACTCTTGAAGTATAAATAAATAGATAAAAACGTTGAGGTCCCTGACTGTCATCGCTTTAAGAAAGGTCAATAGAGAATTTCTTAATCGGATTTGGTTTCATAATTTCAACTTAGGAGTCAGGACCACAAGTTAACAACTTGAGTGGGTCAGTAATGATCTCTTTAAATAACTTTAGAGATCGGATTGGTTCCCCTTGCAAAAAAATATGGTTGTATAAGTTGGGTTTATGGTTTTTTTTTTTAAAAGTTTAAGATTTAAAATTTTGGTTTGTATTTAAAGAAATTTACTTTTTTAAATGAATCAAGTTATATAAGTGTACACCCTTAAAATTGTTTAGGCTTAGAGATTGCATAAGATATTTCACCATTAAAAAAAAAAAAGTTGCACAAACTAATTAACTCTAAAATACCTTACGTGTTAAATAAAAATACGAGGTCCTTTTTGCATGTGAGTGGAGTGGGCAGATAGATGTGAAATACAATTACCATTATGATTAATTTTCCAATTTTACTTCCTACTTGTTGGATAAAAGTGTCATCAGTCTGATTAATTTTATCAGTTATAACTTTTTTTTCTTTAAGTAATTGATTAAAATACTTAAAAATATCAATTTATGAATTTATTTAAATTAATATTAACTGTTTTATCAGTTATAGATTAACTATTATAGTTAGTAATTATTCATAATAGTTAAACCAAACAAAATCTAAATACAAAAGATAATGTATTATTAGATAATGTGAACCTTTAAGTTAATTACATGGGTAAAATGGAGCAAATTATAAATATAGCTTAAAAATATATATATATATATATATATATAAAGGTTTAAAACAAGATTTAATAAAAAAATAAAAATATTGTATACATTTTAAATTGCATCAAATTATACAAAACTAACTATTTTTTTTTAAATGGTCTTCTAAACGTATGGAATTCCTCTGATGCAATAATGGTCATCTTCACCATAGGCAATTCGAATTAAAAAAGGGGGAAACCCAGGCTTGTTTTAAAGATCAAATCAATAAGAGCCTACAAATAAGGTTCAACGCATATATTTTAAAATTTATATTAACTCAAAAATTTAATTTGTTAAGTTTATAAGTCTCTACACATATATTTACCCTTATATAATCATATATATTTTTGGACTTGATCGTGTGAATTACCAACAAAATGATGTGATCAGGTGTTTGGTGTTGATGGTGAAATCTACAATCCTTCTATTGAGATGGTACAATGACAAAATTCCAGGGCAAGCGGATCTAAGATTCTTCGGAGCCGTTCATTATAAGCATGCCTTTGTTTCTATTTGCTCCATAATTCTCATATATTTGAAGCAGGACCATTAAAATTCCAATTAGGTACGATTAGGGAGGACCATTGGATCAGAGGAAGCCCATACATTTAGAAGACCATTTTTTTTTAAAAAATATTAGGATAATATTGATATATTTTTCAGTTTAATACCTTGTATAACATAATTATTAAAAAATTATTATTTTTTAGTCTAAAATTAAAAATAGATAAATTTAAAAATATAATCACATATATAGAATGTAAGAACTAATAAAATCGGTTGTACTTATATTATATTTTAATGATTAAACCAAATAAAAAGATTAAAAACTCAAAAATAAAAAAAAAAAATTTATTCTCCCATGCTCTGCTTAGGGTTGAGGGTGGCGACGACGGGTTTCTCCTTAGGGTTGCTCTTCGGTGAGGAGTTTCTTCTTTCTCTACTGTCTTCTTAGCCTTACCTTCCTCCTCTTGATCTTTTCCTTCCTCTTTGTCGTCTGTCTTTGCTTTGGAAACTTTAGCCCAAGGGACCACAAGGCAACGACATCTCTCAATCTACATTTACTATTGATTTTTGAAGGCTATGATTGAATAACGAGGGAATTGATCTCATCGGTGGTTGGATTTCTCTTATTCACTAGGTCAGACTCTCACTTCGGCATATCTTCAATTTTGGATGGGATCTTGGTGGGGGTTGCATTCGGAGAACCAAGTGCACTCCAATTTCCAATAAGGCAGCGACTTTTTTCAATCTACATCGGAGAACCTAATGCACTTCAATTTTCGATCTGGTAACCAAATACAAAAAGATTGGGATGCTGTTGGTGACTTCGGTTCTGGTTTGCACAAGCAGTATGCTATTCACATCGACAAAGGGCTCTAGTTCCCTTGATGCGCTTCGCTAGCAAGGGTTTTCAGAGGATTAGCAATGTTGGGAATACGATTGGGAGCACTCGGCAATGATTGGGGTGCTTTTTGTTTATATGGAGGACTAGCAAAAAGGAAAAGGATATTGTTGCTAAAACTGATTGTGATTTGCACGAGGAAAATAACATTCAATGTGGTAAAAGGGCTCTAGTTCCCTTCAACAGTTTTAGCAGACAGGGTTTGAAGAGGATTGGAAAAGATGGGAAACATGCTTGCACTGCGGGGGTCCATACCCCTCTTCCTCTTGGTTAATTTTCAAGAATAAATAGGGTGGCAACCTGCAAGTAGGGGATTGTTTGTTGCCGGAATCCTTTGCTTTCCCCATGAAGTTGGTTAAATAGGTAAAGATGTCCAGTAACTTTTGATGCTCATAGTGACTTTCCTTTTTGCTTTGGTAGCCCTATTTAACCCATACAGTGATTGCAACCGCAATATCTAATTACAGATGACTCTCTTTACTTAATTGTTTATATTTGTCATAGACATTGTTTAATTCTGTTATTAGTGCTATAAATTATGCTTTTAATTTTATCTTTAGGTTATAATGCTTTAGGCTATATGCCTCTGCTATGGAGATTCTTTTGTATTTTTTTATTATTTAATATAATTTCTCCATTTCCTATAAAAAAAATGATTAAACCAAATAAATGTCAAAAGATATGTCAAACTGAAGGATAAACTAATTATTTTTCAAAAAATTATTTAGTTTCTATAATTTAATGTAATTTAGACTACATGAAATATTTTTATTTTTAATTAAATTTTTTTTCAAAGCTTTATATATATTGTTAAGGTCTATTAATAATTTTCTCCATACCACGTAATTAAATTAAAGGTTAACAATATCACTTATATGTTCTCTTTCATTCTTAAACTTTGTTTGCTTTAGAATTCTGGTGTATGGCTCGTATGACCATTGTATGGTGTTTCATCCACACTATCAGTGTTCAAATCCCCTTGTTCCCTTTCTACTTCCCTTTCCCCCAATTCGCTTGGTACAAAGTAAAAAATAAAACTTTGTTTGCTTTAACTATTAGAAATAATTTATAACTATAATAATTAATTAATAATTAATAAAATAATTTATATTAATTTAAATAAATTTATAAATTAATATTTTCAAACACCATAATCAATTGTTTAAAAGAAAAAGAAAAGTTATAAACTCATAAAATTAATCAAGCCAAAGACACTTTTGTCCAACATGTAGGGAGTAGAATTGGAAAATTAATAATAATAATAATAATAATAATAATAATAATTGTATTTCACATCCATCTACCTATTCAGCTCACATGCAGGACTTTTTATTTTTATTTAACACGTAAGGTATTTTAAAGTTAACTTGTACCCACTTTCTTTTCTAGTGGAATAATTTGTGCAAACTTTGAGACTAAACAATATTAAAGACGCACAGTTATATCAACTTGATTCATCCAAAAATTAATTTTTTTAGGTACAAACTAAAATTTTAAATCTTAAACTTATTTTAAAAAATCATAAACCTAACTTGCACAACTGACATTTTCTTTTGCAAGGGGATCCGATCCGATCCTTAAAGTTATTTAAAGAGATCATTACTGGCCCACTCAAATTGTTTACTTGTGGTCCTAACTCCTAAGTTGAAATTATAAAAACCAAATCCGATTAAGAAATCCTCTATTGATCTTTATAAAGCGATGGCAATCGGGACCTCAAAATTTTTATTTATTTATTTATACTTCGAGAGTTAATTGTCCTGATCTAGGATTAAAAAATGGCACATGATCTAGACCTTATTAATTCATAAACTGCCTTTTTAAGAGGAAAATTTTATTTTGAAAGTACATTAGAGATTGACGACTTATTATTGCAAATTGGCAAGGTTAAAATTTCATTTTGGTCCCTAAACTATTGTACAGATCCTCAATATAGTCCTTGAACTAAAAAAATTCTTGATTTGGTTCATACTATTTACCAAATTTACCCCAACTTGGTCCTTCTGTTAAAAATGCAACGACGTGTTCAATTAACTAATTGGAGTATGATGACATGTCCAAATATTATGACACATCAACTATACACATGAATAAAAAGATACATGTCATAAAAAACACATCAGATCCCCGCCCAACCAAAAAAAAAAAAAAAACGTGGAGCCCACCTCCTACCCAAGCTCATTATCTTCTCCTTTTCTTCCCATTTGAACCCTAGAAGAGTAGAGGGCAAAAACATTAGGCGTGGGGTTCGTTGGAACCCTGGCACTGGGTTCGTTCGAACCCAGGCGCGAGGTTCGTTCGAACCCAGGCGCGAGGTTCGTTCGAACCCAGGCACATGTTCCTTGAAACCCAAGCTCTGGGTTCCTTCGAACCTAGGGCAAAATTTTTTTAAAAAAAAAAATTTTTGTGGGTTTGGTTGTTTGATGAAGATGAAGAATTGATTGATGAAGGAGGGAGGAAGGAAAAAGAAAGGACATCTGTTGGGTTAGATTCAACCCAAGCGTTGGGTTCCTTTGAATTGATTGTTTAATTGTTTAATTAAAGTGATTGTTTGAATGAAGAAGATTCGAGAAAGAGGACACTAGGGGAAGAAGATGATGGCAAAATGGTAATTTTGGTGGGTCCCACTTTTTTTGGTGTTGGGTAAGAATATGACATGGCATGTTGCCATGTCATCATTTATCCACTTGTAAAATTGACATGTCTTAAATTTTTGACATGTCATTAAATTTATGTTAGTTAACGGTAGTTGTTTAACAAAATGACTAAGTTGGGGTAAAATTGGTAAACAATAAAGACCAAATTAGGGATTTTTTTAATTTAAGAATCAAATCGAGAGTCTGTACAATAGTTCAAAGATCAAAATGGAGTTTTAACCAATTGACAATGTTATTATAGGAATAATATCATATAAGATTATAAATTTATAATTATAATGTGATATTAAATGGATATGATGTGCCAACGACTTAAGTAACTCATTGATCATCTTCTTCCGTTGGAAATAAGAGATTCTAAATCCGAATTGCATGACATGCGAGTAAGGTAGGATAAGGGATGAAAAATGATTGCCTCCTATCATGTAACCAAGATTTTAAAAAAATGGATATGATATGATATTAAACGAATGAATGTATATAATATTATAAATAAGTATCTAAATAAAAAACCATTTATATAACAGTACGTCATATTGTAAATTTATAATATCATATATAATAGTATAACTAAAACATTTATATTGCAAATATTTGAATCATTGCAGTTTACAATCGGGCTCTAATTTTTTGGGCAATTATTTTCTTTTTCTTTTTCTTTTTTTTTTGTGTGTGGCCATTTTGGCCCACTGCAATTGTTTTTTTGTTAATTAATAAGGGTCTATTTGGAAGAATTTATTCTTTAACCTATAGTAAATATTTTTCTCTTATATAGGTTTTTAAAAAATATTTAAAGGAACAGTCTAAAAAATTATTTTCCCCTTTATAAAATTTTTAAGTTAAATAAAATACTACTTATAAACAACAACAACAATAATAATAATAATAACAAATCTCTGGCAAACTCCAAAAACAGATTCCATTCCCGAGTCCTAGCCGCAGTTAGAAGGCCTATGCAAAAGGCTTGATTACGGGTTTCAACTGAGGTGAGGACTTAAAGGCCCCAAATTTGGGCTCAAGATTATGAAAAACATCGAGAAACTCAAAACGGGCAGATGTCTATGAGTAGGCTTGCCCTCATAATCAAAGTGGAATACTCAAAAATTCGGATTCGTTTTGGAGTTTAGCGTCCTAAACTTGTTAAGATGGCCTAGGTAAAGAAAGTCTAGAATGCTCAAATTTGAGTTCGTTTCTACAAATACGAGCTTGAATTAAACGAGCTCAAATTCCAGTCAACCTTAAAACTTTATTATTAAGCTTAAAATAGTAGAGTTAGAACTTGGATCCTTTGGTAAATTAGTGAAATTTGAATTAAGCAATTTGGGAGCTACTCAATTCATTTATTATTTAAAATAATTAAATTAAATAAAATTATTATATAATTTTATTAATTTTTTATTTTAATTGAACTATTTATGATTAATTTGGGAGCTCAACATATATGTTGGAGTTCAAACTTCATTGTTTATTAGTTTGAAATTAAATTTAAACTAAATATAAATCAAATGCATAATTCATTTTCATGAGCTATTCAATTCATTTATAATTTATTGGTGTTATATTTTTTTGTGAAAATCAATATTATATTATTATAATATGTTGAATCATTATATATAATATTGGTTTTAGTTAAAAATAAAAATAATAATAACAATAATTAAACACTACTGAACGACTCTGAGAATGGGCATT
The DNA here is from genome assembly GCA_020521535.1 of Rubroshorea leprosula. Lineage (NCBI taxonomy): Eukaryota > Viridiplantae > Streptophyta > Magnoliopsida > Malvales > Dipterocarpaceae > Rubroshorea > Rubroshorea leprosula. Next base: position 145,243 of record BPVZ01000113.1, read on the forward strand.
ATTTCTAAGGACCAATTTATTGTAAACAACATATCAAAGATACACACCACAAATTTATTTTACAACAGATCAAGATACACACTACATTCTATCTTATGAACCCAAGGGCATTTGTTTGTTCCTTTGGCCGAAGTTTTGAACTGATCCAAACTTCAAACACCGCAATATGCTTTCATAGGACACTTGGATTTATAACCCTCATCTGTGTGGAAGAAGCGCAGCAGTCCTAGATGCTCAAAAGGCTAGTACCGCAGTGGATGCTCCTCATCTACAAGCTCTTTTGGAACCTCAATTATTCCATCATTGAATGCAAACAACCCAAGAGAGTATCTGTCTACGTTCCCTCGCATGATTACTTGGGGGCTGGGAGACAACACCCTGTCATTGCCCCACGCCTATTCCAACAAAACATCCAAATAAAACCCTTGTTCTAGCAATGAATAACTATTCCTATTTGCATGGTTTGTAACAATCTATACCGAATGTTCAATAACAACTGATAGTGTTTGGATCATATACAACATCTGATATCCACTATCAGTTGTTAAACAATTCAATTAAACAGTCTAACTTAATTTAGTGATTAATTTTTATTGTGAGAATAAGACATGGTCATTAGTCAGTAAGTATTAGCTATACTACGAATTGTATTTGTACCAATTAAAAAAGAAAAAACAATCCTAGAAATGTACGTAGTGTTTAATGAGTTAGATAGATGGTTCACTATCAGTGCATCGCCTGCGATGACAACAAATGATGAAGGAGAAAACGCAACATTAATCCGATCTCCATCCCTCATCTACACTTCTAGTCCATCGATCTGGTTCTGATGAAGTATGTTGGCGAAACTCTTGTCTGTACGAGTGACAAAGGCTAGGTTGGGCTCCCCCTCTTTGGGCACCCTGTTCTTCAGCAGTCGGAGAAGGTAAGTTGTCGAGCCAATATACGCATCATGGTATTTCTCAACACCATAGCTCTCGAAGATCATCCTGCTCACCATCTGATCTATCTCTGCTGCTACCTTTGCATACTTGTAAATATTCTCACTATATGCCAGGTAATTAAATAACATGTGCAGTCTAGGGTATACATTAATGATAGTAGAAAAGAAAAATAAGAATTGAAAGTAATCTAAAAGAGTACATAGTTTTGATTGACTAATACCAGAAATGGCTGTTCCCTCAGGCCACATGAGATTTGTGAAGTATTGAGTTCCTTCCAAGGATGTGGCATTGTCAATGCCCATGCTTTCATGCAGGGGAAGCTTGGGGATTTGTCCAACATAACCATTTAAGGGCTTCTCATATCTGTTCTTCATTTTGTTTCTGTGGCGAGGTCAAACAATTCTTCCATGGCAGAAAAGACTGCTGAGCGATGGTCTGATGGGAATTTATCATACTCTACTATGAAGCAGCCATATTCTTCAAGTGCTTTCCTGACATTTTTGCATGCTGATAACCAAGACTCTGTGCCAGGCTTGAGATTTCCCTTGGTGAAGTCTAGAACAGGAAGCTTGGGTGCTTGTGATTCAGAACCCATATCTAATATTTCTTTTCCCTTGTTTTACATGATAACCAAATGATATATATATATATATATATATATATATATATTGTGTTAACGGAAAAAATCTTATACCGATAAAACTTTAAAAAAAATGATTAGTATACTCTTCAGTTTAATATTTGGTTTAATATTTTTTGATTTAATCATTAAAAATATAATATAAATACAATCAATTAAGTCAATTTCTGTATCTTATGTGTATGATTATATCATTATACTTGTCTGTTTTTAATTTTAGATTAAAAAATAGTAATTTTTTAATAACTAAACTGAAAGGTATTAAATCAAGTGTTGAGCTGAAAAGTATATCAATCATTGTTCAACTTTAAAATTATATATAAGTTAAATATAAAAAAAAATTATTTTTATTTATTTTTAATTAATTTTAAATTAAATACAAATTTTTTATTAAATTTTTTATCTTTTTAAATTTTAATATTTTGTCAATGTGAGATTTTCCTATATAACTAAATCATATCGCATTGAAGATATAATTTGGTAAATTGTTATAATTGGTTACTCATCTATTTGGAAGTTAATGAGATACAATATGCTTATAGCCTGAACAATTAATTATATTATATATAAGTTTTATGTATTATATTTATATAAAATTTTAATTTTTTATTTTTTTATTTTAAATTTTTAAGATTTATCATGATTTTTTAGATAAAAAATAATTATTTTTAATAAATATAAATAAATTTCAATTATTAAAAATAAATAATTAAAATTTTGTATAATTATAATGTATAAAATTTAATATCTAAATAGATCCCACTCATTAATTATCTCATATTAACCAAGTCAACTGGGGCTCCTGACCCTGTTGGCTGGAAATCGAGAAGTAAGGTTCTTCTCCTTCTAGTTGGCCAGCATTCGAGTCTTGGTACTTGCAAGTCTTACACCACTCTCCAGCAGAAATAAAAAAAAAATATTAACCAAGTCAAATCACAAATAATCTTAGTAAAAAATTTCCTCATTTACAAAATTTTGGATGCAAATTAATTTAAAATTAGATATCTCAATGACAAACATGTTACTTATTATTCTTTATTAAAGGGAATGGAGAAACCAATTTAAGCTAGCAGGTACTTTGCTCCTGGGTAAGTGTGATAATTTACACATCCAAATCCAATCAACTCTACCTTCACAATTAGAGCAAACCGTCCTTGGCAAGCCAACTACGATTGTAACTCAATGATAAGGATTAAGTGGCATGACAATTAAATCTTGACTTTAACTTTAATCATTTATATTAATCTCTCACTCTGTAATATTTAGTCATATTATAATTACGTTATTAAAAAGAAAGAGGCTCAGTAGCGACATGTTAACCAGGAAACAATTCTTATAACTAATATTTAGATATGGGAAATGATTTTCTTTGTTTTTTTCTTTTTTCTTTTTTTAAGGGTGGTCAAGACAGGGAGAAATAATTGAAAAATAATCAAAAGATACATTATATATTAGGCCATTGTGTTGATCAGCAATAAAAAATTATGGGAAAAAAAATAAAAATATTCAATCTAAAAATTAAAAAAATGATTTTAATTCATTTCAATAAGATTGTATTAAAATAATATAATTTTAAGGTATTTTTTATTTTTTAAATATTTATTATATAAACTCTTTTCTCATATATTAATATATTTTTAAAAATAAGAATTTATTTATATATAAATTTTACATGTTATATTTATATAAAATTTTAATTATTATTTTTTTTTACTTTTAATAATTAAAATTTATTTACACTTATTAAAAACAATTATCTTTTTACCAAAAAATTATAATAAATTTTAATTATTAAAAATAAAATAATAAATAATTAAAATTTTATATAAATATATCATATAAAACTTATATATAAATTAAACTCCTTTTCTTTTGTGGTAAGCTAGCTTAATTATGGATTGCGGAAAAGGTCCCCCACAGTCGCCATTGATGGACCTATAATTGGCCTGATGTACCTTAAAATTATATTTTATGCACAAAATATTGATCAATGTCGTATTCACGATGCTCACGCTACAAACAAAATAAAGAAAATGCCTTATTGGTCATTTTGAAAAAAAATGCAATGGCAAATACATAAGATCATACGTCATCAACTGTATTTTTTAATAAGGTTTTTTTAAGGACAGATAATAAGAATATATTGTTCCTTCAATTCTATAATAATAAATGTTTTTTATTTTATTTTTGTATTAAAATTTTAAAAATACTTTTTTTTTATTTTTTAAAAAATCAAATAAAGAGACTTTTTTTATAATAAAATGAATTATTAAAATTAAGTAATAATAATAAAATTAAAGTAAGAAAAAAAAATTTACCTCTCTTAAACTATGAAAAAAATTACTATTATTAAATTCTAAAAAAAAAAAGTATCTAGTATTTGAAAACGAAACAACAAATGGTACTTTTTTCTCATTAAATTCTATAAGAAAATATAAAATTTAACTTCATTTTCAACCATAATGATACATGTATGGTTTTAATTAGACAACAAATAAAATTAAAGTCAATTTTTATTTTTTATAAAAATTAACAAAAAAATTATGTAATTAATATATTTTTAACTTATGTAACAAAGACAAAAGATATGAAAATCTTTTTTAGTATTATATAATATTAATATCGCTTTTATATCAATTTCAGTATTTTTTTCAAATATAAGTTGAAATAAGTAATTCTTATTAAGTTGACTTTATTTAGTATAGATGTGATTTTGAGTTTTTGATTTTTAAAATTTAAAATTTTGAGAATAAAATTAAGAAGTTTTATAAGTTAATTAAGTTAAAGTTTTAGATATTAGTTTTAAAACTTTACACCCAATAAATTGTCAGTTTTAATTTTTAATTTTTAATTTTAATTTTAATTTGTTAATTTTAAAAATTAAAATTAAAAATTAAAAATCACAACCATAATATATGAAATTTTAATTAAACCTCTACTATTAATTGAAATTCAGATTGAAGTTTGGATATATTAATTTTAAAAAAATGTTTTGCAGCTTGGTTTATTTTATTTTATTTTTTTACAGCCTGGTTCATTTTGCAAAACATGAGGCTTTATTAATTTTCAGGTTTTTTTTGTTTTTATTTATTTTTTTTTTTTTATACAGCTTCATGAGTAGGTCGTAGAAATTAGAATTATAATATTGTAAAAGTCTTTTTTGATAAATTTTAGTAGTTCTCAGACACACTGCTACTGTGCTACATGGGTTTGAACCTTTGGGCCAGAAAGGCTGGACCCAAGTCCATGGTTCTTTAGAGAGTAAGTCCCCATACCAATTTGGTCCCAATAAGATGTGGTAAGCTGGAAAGCCTCTTACCCAATATCCTAACCAGAAGAGTCTGAACCCAGAAACAAAACAAAAGGTCAACATCTTCACTTCATTCCTTGTTCCTTTCCTTCGAAAATTAATCTTCTTTTTCATTTTGATTTTTGGGTTCTTTGACAATTTAATCATCTTAAATGTATGAAGTTAAGTACGATTAATAATTCTACTGTAGTTAGGTATCAATAATGCCCAAATAACAGTGAAAATGATACTAATATGTAAAGTTATTGTCACATACTAAATAGTTAATATTACATTTTTTTTAATATAGTTACTTATTATAACTTTATATGATATTTTTTTCTTTAAAATTTACATTTTTTTTTGTTTTTTAATAAATTAAAAAATATAATAATCAATTAAAATAAAAAATATAATATTAATAATTAAAGATGTGAGAATAACATTGCTCAATACTTATGACTTTGGGCTAATCTAATCATTAGTTATAATTGATATTAGTACAACATTTTTTTAATGTTTTGAAATGTTAATCAAGAGGGGGAGGTGTGGACTATTGCTACTAATTAAAATTAAAAGCCATCCGTTATGTAGTCTAATGGTTGAATTATTTGTAATTTTAATCATAAATTTAGAATTTAATCCTTAATTTTTACATTAAAAAATAACTAAAATTCAAAAGCTAGTATAATTATTTAATGAAACTCTACTATTAGTACAAGTAGATCATTCTGCTCTGAAAAAAAAAAATCATAAGGAAGCTCTATCTCCTTTGGAAGTTGAATATTTTTATGGAGATAGCAAAGACAGCTGCAAAGAATACTGTGATGCCGACGATTACGGCTGCAACTATGCCTAGCCAATCATGTCTGAAGCCCAAAGTGTTCCTTACATATTCTTCCACTGTTTCACCGGATTCCAACTGGTTCTTCAGATCACCAAATTGTGATACCACCAGTCCATACAAGGTCCAAGCAACTGGACACATCCAATAGTACCATCTCCACCATATAGGAATACTCTGTTGTGGAAAAACAAGGAGAAACAAAGGATTAAGCCAGGAGAATTCTAGAAATTGGGAAAATGATGAGGAGGTTGTAGCACTACTTACTGGACGAGGAATTATGAACCCCGTAAAGAGGTTCCAAAGTGCAGAAAAGGCAGCGGCGACTATAGCAGCGATGTGGTGGTTTGGTGACACAGCCACAGTCATCATCCCATAGAAGGTGAAATACAGCAATGTGAAGTACATGAAGAATATGTACCAGAAGAACTTGGCAGCAGTCCATTCGAATCCAATCATTGCATAGACTATGACACCATAGACAAGCGCTTGAGCAAAAACATAAGGGAACTCAATTACGACCTGTGCAAAGGCATATGGCATTTCTGAGTACATTCCAGCAGCTCTTTCTCTGTAAAAGACCGTTCTTTCTACAGCAACAACTGGCTGAACGGCTGTCATATTTTGGAAGCCAAGGAAGAGAACAGCAACATACATTGATCCCATTGCGTTTAACAGATCTTGGCTCCTATTCCTGTTTGTGTACCATGCATGATATATTAGACAATATATTACAGTAGAGACTACTAAAGTTTGAGCTTTTGCTTTTGTCCTGTTTCCTATCATGTTGTGGGTTGCAACTTACGTTTTGGAGCCGAGGTCCCAGAATATTGTCCCAAACATCAACGCTATGAAGACTGTGAAGAAAAATCGCACTGCTGTGTATGGAGGGTTGCGCCAATATGACTGGCGCTGCTTCCATAAGCAAGCAGAACATTGGGTCAAGAATGACTGAGAGTACTTAGTAGGAAAGTAGAGTTCTTTAGAACCAGGAGACGGCGTGCTCAAATCTTTGATGAGTTCTTTGTTTCTCCTGAAATATATCCCACCAATAACTATTAATTTGAGCAAGAAACCATTTGAAAACTGCTGGTCAAAAAAAATAAATAAATAAATAAAAAGAAGAGAAACTATTTGAAAGCAAATTGAATGGGTTCAACAATTTACCTGTATAGATCTGATTTCTTGTAGACCTCAGCAAAATCAATACCCAAAGCTAATTCTTGAGCTGTTGTAGTGACTTCTAGCATCCAAGTTGCAGGATTATAGCCATCTTTGATTTTACTAACTCCTTCAATACCCTATTTAAAAAGAAAATTAAAGCACTAATATAAATTCTGAATGAGTACCAATTTTGTAATCTTTGACTGTTCAGTGCTTCATACCTGAAAATACTTGATAAGATGAGAAGAATGGCCACCTAATGGCCCTACATATATCTCCTGTCCTCCCCTCTTCAAAAGAAACAGCTGCATTGAAGTGTTAAGCAAGTTTTGTCATTCAGTGGAGAATTAACAATAAATAATAATGGCAGCCCTTTTGCTCCATTCAGATCTTTTACCTCATCAAATGCTTCAAATATGTCAATGCTAGGTTGGTGGATGGTACAAACAACTGTTCTTCCAGTGTCCACTGTGTTCCTGACCGTTCTCATAACAATTGCAGCAGCTCTTGCATCTAGCCCTGAAGTTGGCTCATCCATAAATATTATAGAAGGGTTTGCCACCAGCTCAACTGCAATGGTTAGCCTCTTTCTTTGCTCAGTTGACAAACCATTCAAGCCTGGTAATCCTACCAGTGCATTCCTTAAGGGATTCAGTTCAACGAGCTCCATCACTTCCTCAATGAACATCTGCAACATTATGTTTAAATGAAAGGTTAACTAGGTGCAGAAAAGGAAAAAAGAAACATTGTAAAGCAACAGATTGGTGCTTCAGATGCCAACCTTTCTAGTTTCAGCATCAACTTCAGAGGGTAGACGAAGCCAAGCTGAATACAGTAAGGACTCATAGACAGTAACATAAGGAGTGTGAATGTCATTTTGCTCACAGTATCCAGATATCCGAGCAAATGTTTCCTGCTTCTTCGGGTAGCCTGAAACTGTTATGTTGCCATCAATGTAGCCACCAGTTTTCCTGCCTGCAAGCACATCCATCAGAGTAGTTTTACCAGCACCACTAACACCCATTAGAGCTGTAAGAACTCCAGGCCTAAATGCACCACTCACACCCTTCAATAGAACTAATTTATCTTCAACCGTACCCTGCTTTTTCATTTCCTGCAATGTTCAATTCAACCAAATATACTCTCAAGTATCATAACAAAATCCAAATTCTGGATTTACATAGTTTTTGTGAAACTTTTGTTTACCTGTGGCATGTCAACAGCATATGTGATTTCATCAAAGGTGATCGAATGTGGTTCAAATGGTAGAACCATTCCTCTTTTCTTATTTTGGATCGCCTCAAAAGCTGTCTCTGACACAGATGAGGACTTGGATGATGCGCCTCTTCTAATTTGATCTCCATCCGTTTCAGTTCTGTGAGTAGAGGTACTTCCATAGGTTGATAACTGGATAGCTCTACTAGTTTCCCCAGCTTGCTCATTGCCTTGTGGTTCATCTGGTATAACATTCCGCGACTTTCCAAATGCTGTGTAGAATGGTAAATATGAGTTTTTACTTCTAGGAGGCAAAAATACAAGATGACGAAGACACTCACGATTGAGAAAGGTAAGAGCCACAGCAAAACAACTGTTGAATAATAGTATGAAGCCAAGCATCGCCCCAAATCCTATCCAATACCAATATGCCTCAGTGAAGAACCCGCGGGATTTCAAAATTTGGATGCCAAGAGACTCTGTTGAGTTTGGAAGAACCTGTTACAAGAAAGAAAATACAGACATCAGCTGATTATTGAAAGACAAAATAGAACAGTAAATATGGATATTCCAAAGCAGTTTACATGTCTCCAACTCTTTCCAAGGAACTCATTCACCACGATAGCATTTTGTCCATACATCAGAGGTGAAACCCAGTAACCCCATATCCACCATTTCTTAATACCATCTGGGATATCGAACATAAAAGTTAGTAGAATACACTGAAGTTTAATCTTGATAAAAATAAAAAAATATATAATAATAATAATAATAATAATAAGAGATTTTCTAAGACTTATCATACCACGGGACAGGATAAAACCACCCAATGCAAATAGTGTTAGCAATGCAAATGATCCAAACGTATTAGCCACAATGACGTTTCTGGCAATTGATCCAATTAACCGGAACAATGCGGAAGCCATCTGGCTAACTAGCACAAGAAGAATGTACTGCTTAAACAACCTGCATCAAGCAAATAATTTCAACATTAGTTGTATGACAACAAATGGGTAAAAGACCTTGATCAAGTTTTTTCTTCTTTTACCTTCCAACATTAGGATCAAATCCAATGATATAATAGGTGATGAATACATAAACAGAAACTTCAAGAAGTGATACAGGGATCTTTAGTATCCATGTTGGTAGAGCATATACCCATGAAGGGTAGAATAGCATATCTCTTTGCTTATAAAAGACAGGAAGCTTAACAATGGTCATAGACAGCTCAGCCATTCCATTAAACATGGTCAAAATCAGGCCAAAGAACAAGGCAGCCGTGTAAAGTGATCCACCGGATAATGTATCTTTGCTCATCTTTGTCCTTAGGAAGATTGTCATAGTAATGGAAGCCATGAACAAGAGCTGGCAGTGGGAATAAAATTCATGTCATAATCGTGCAAAACATGAGTTCAGTACAAAAACATAATGTGACCATTGATATCATACTCACTTGGAAGAGCTTGAAGGCGTAGACAAAAGAGTTTCTCTTCATAAGAAGGACTTCTCTTGAAAATGTTGCCTTCAACAACTCTTTGTTGCTAACACCGTATTTTTTTGTTTCCAAAGCAGCTGGGTGGCTCTTGGTCTTGTCAAATGGAGTTGCAAGCTCATCTTCAAGTCGCAGTCCCTCTTGGAACGATTGGAATGCCTCAGAAAATTCCTTCTCTGTGACAAACCTATAAGGCTGATCTCTTCTAATCCAATACTGGATTTGATCTTTCTTAGATGTCACCTGCAGCAATAAATTGAATTGAATTAAATGTAAAAAAATATCGACATGTTTTTCCCATTAAATGAATAATGCAAGCCCTATCAAGACTCAGACTCACTTCTTGCAAAAAGTCTGCAACAGCTTTTCTTTCAGGGCATTTGAACCCCATGGATTCAAAAAAGTGCAGAACATGTTCACGGGAACCCTGGTATACAATGTGACCATCGGAAATGAGGATAATGTCATCGAAAAGATCATAAGTCTCTGGTGCTGGCTGAAGGAGAGAAATGACTGCAGTTCCATTAAGAACGTGAACAGTTTGCTTGAGCGAGTTCACAATTTGGAATGTTGTTGAACTGTCCAAACCAGTAGATATCTCATCCATAAAAAGTGCATTTACTGGTCCAACCAGCATCTCCCCTATTTTTCACAGACACAATTAGATTGATAATGATAAATTTAGGCTTTCTGAAGTAGAAGTTGATCACTAGGAGTTATTTAATTACCCGTTGTAACACGTTTCTTCTGTCCTCCAGAGATGCCTCTTATCATTTCATCTCCTACCATTGTATCTGCACACACTTCCAGTCCTAAAATCTGTAAAATGTGGCAAAAGCTATGTCATTATGTTTCTTCATGCTTTCTAACAATCTTTCAGAAAAAATCTTGCGAGCTTTCTGCTTATTGTTACCTTTAGAATATAATCTGTGATTACATTGGTTTCCTGACCTTCTGTTACTACCGCCTGTAATGTTAGAAATGAAGTAAAATAAGCAAATCATTTGGAAAAAAGAATCCAAGTGAGGCACTTATTCACCCAGTAGTTACAGTTCTTACTTTCATGAAGACATCAATATCAGGATCAGGTTTAATGTTTGCTGCTTTCTCTCTTCTTGACAACTCGGCCAACATATCTATAAACACCAAAAACAAGTAAACTTCCATGCTTTAAAGTAAACCACACGTAGATGATTTTGAAAAACACAAAAATGAGAGTGGGGTGTGAATTAAACTAACCATAACGCGATCCTACGCCCTGGCATCTTGCAGAAAAAGCCAAAGTTTCCCTTACAGTCATTTCCCCGATGTGGAGATCATGTTGACTGATGTAGGCAGCAGTTCTCTGAGGCACAAACTCATGCAGTTCATGACCATTGTAGGTTACACTCCCGGAACACTACAGGAAAACTTTCCCTTATGAGAACAAATCCGGATGCTAAACCATAAAACCTGAAAGGGAACAATGAAAAGACTGCTTTTGCCACAGTTCTCACCTTCAGATCAGGATCAAGCCTCCCCGCCAAAGCCAACAGGAGAGTGGTTTTTCCAGAACTTGGGGGACCCAAAAGCAAAGTCAACCTACGACAAATGAAACAATACCATTTAACTTTGAATGGTTAAATACTTAACTTCAAAACCAGGAATTGAAATTAATTGCTTTATTACCTCCCTGGTTTGACAATTCCACTGACATCGTTGAGAATGGTCAGGTGTTTCTTTCTACTCGAAATAAGATGAAGAGCACTTAAGAATCCCTTCAGATCGAAATGAAAAGGCGAAAACAATTAGGGAAAAAAGCATTTTGGAATACAAATAACGATTTTTATTTTTCAGATTTCTTATACCTCAAGCATGTTCCAAACAGAGTTGATGAAGGTTGGCAAAGCCCTGCTTCCCACATAAGCTTCTCCTTCAACTTTTAGATGCTTGAATCGTACTTCAATTGTGGGAATTTCAATTCCGACCCTAGAGAAAATCATTGGATAAAAATATACTTCAAAAAACCAAAACAGATTTCCTCTGTTCTTTTTGTTTTTTTTTTTTCTCATTTTTATGTGAAAACAGAGTTCCTCCCCTGAATTTCTATAGTATCTTAGTAACCAAACAGGAAATGTGAGGATCCAAAAATAGAGTACAGTTGGTACCTATCCATCCGTTCCTTGAACTTCAACAAGAACTGTTCGTTATCCTCTTCCTTCATCAACCTCTCAATCAAAATCTTCCTTTCTTTCCACCCAAGTTTTTCGACCTCAATTTCATTAGCGCCGCCGTGAGAGGTGGTGAGTATACCTTTCCTCAACCGTGTATAGGTGGGCAATCTCTCAAGAGCAGCCCACTTGAGAGCCTCCTCGTCGTCTTCATCTCTGGAAGACCTTGAAAACACTTCCATGCCGCTGTCCCTCCATATTGAGGAACTGCCAGCTCGGAAGCTACTACCCGCTTTGTAAAGATCCCCAGCGTCCATAAGAACAATCAAACTCAGAAAACTTTTCAGAGAAGAACAAAAAAAAAAAAGGTGAGATTTCTACTTCTTCTGGCTACTGAATTGGTTTTTTATTTGAATTATAGACGAAAATCTTGAAAATGTCTAAGGAAATAGGTGGTTTCAAGGCACTACTTAAAATGCCAACCCTGCTTTCATAGGGTAGAAGAGGTGGTGTTATGAAGAAAGATGAAGATGAGATGAAATGGCAGGTATTTATAGGGATTAAGGACAAAATTAGGCGGTTAATCAAGTGTCAATTAATTCATTTACTGCTCTTATTATTATATTTTTATTATGGACAGCTCCATGCGTGTGGAGTAAAATTACGAACGGATCCCTCTTG
>BPVZ01000113.1:210965-226332 GCA_020521535.1 Rubroshorea leprosula
CAAATAATTCCAAATGTATTCAAAATTAACAAGAAAAGCCTTGCACCAATGTAATCACTGTAGCCCCACTTTTGATTAAGAAGCATGTGGGAGTACCTTAATTTTTAAAGTCGAGTACTAGCTCGATATTTTTCTATCCCTCCAATAGGTACTAACATTACCTATGTAACTTCTATTTAAAAAATTCAACATGAGAAAATATGGAACAACCCGAAAAATAATTAAAAAAAAAAGAGAGAGAAGGTTAGAAAACAGAGACAGCCAAATACTTTCAAAAACAGAAAACCGATTGCAATAAGCCATTGATTGATTTCTATTTTTCCCTCTTTCCTTCTTCTTCTCCTTCTCCTTCCCTCTCGAAACCCTAGCGATGGCTTTGTCATCGACGTTTCGATGTCCTTAGAACCGGTTTATTTTGCGGTGTTGCGTGTGTTGTTTCGCCGGAGAATGGCCAGGAAGCCACTACTGACGAGCCACTCTCCGTCATTCCGAGTATTCGCTAGGGTTTCGAGTCCAACATAAGAATCAATCTGGAACATCTACCACCGTCCGATCGATCGATCAGAGGGAGGGGCAGCGGGATTGTTCTGCGCAATCATGGTGAAGGCGTGGATGGTGGTCGAGAAGTGGAGGCGGATCGTAAGGACGGCGTTCTTCATGGTGGCTATGGTAGCGTCACTGTTGGCGTCGTCCCTGCCGTTGCTGGTGGCGATAGGGGACATCCTTGTGCCGTGCGTTCTGTTGTCTAGCTTCACGTGCGTTACGTGTTACGGCTTCAAGGAGCACTTCCATAGATATGCGTTCAAGAGCTCCCTGACCGATATTCCTCTCGTTTCTATCATCAGATCTATCATCATTACTTGTATGCTCTCAATTTTTTTTTCTCCGTTTTAATTTTTATCAAAAGATTTCAATTTTGTTTCCTTCGTTTAATTCTCTAGTGTCAAAGGAATAAAAAAAAAAAATTCTTCGTTTCTGCAACTTTATATTTTTGTTTTTGTTTTTTTTTTTTTTTACAGAAAACCTTATTTTTATTCTGCTTTCGTCTTCTTCTCCTAATGTTTCTGCTCTTTTTTATTTTTAATTTTTCCAGTTTTTGTTTGATTCCATGCGGTTTTTAATATATTGAAGTTGGCATTTAGTTTTTATTTTGTTCCGATTTTCATGCATAGTTGGTTACTTAGAGATTGCGGGAAAAAGAAGGGGAAAATGAGCTATTGTTTTTTAGTTGAATTCTACATTTCTGTTCTGGTAAGAAATGGAATTTAAAGTATTTTAAATTTATTTTCTGTGTGTTTTTTTTTTTTTTTTAAAATTTATCCTTGGTTTAAAGAAATGGGAATAATTTTCAATTTTTCATTGTTGGGGATGCCGGTTCTGTTTCTTTGCTCTCTATATGGATGTTTTGCCTAATTGCATGCTCTTTTTTACTGCAGGTGTATATTCAATGTGTGATGCACCGGCTGTGTCTCATGGTCCTTACCTTGGAACTGTGACTCTGTGTTCTTTTCTTTCAATTTTTCTTCTTTCAGTTAAGGCTTGCGTTTTTACTGTGAATTCACAAATTGAGGCCGAGGCTTCATCTTCCCTTGCAAGGCAAAAGCTTCATTTGAAGAAGTCGTGGGGGATGCCTGTGTTGTTTCTTTCTTCAGTTGCTTTTGCTCTGGGCCATACTGTAATTGCTTATAGAACAAGTTGTCGGGCAAGGAGGAAACTTCTCTTTCATCGAGTTGACCCAGAAGCAGTAAGTTTGCTATGGATTATCTTCTGTTATTATTATTATTTTTTTTTATGAGCTTTTATTGTTCTGTCATTGATAAAGGTTCACAATTTTCCTCAATTAGGCATGTGAGACAGTCACATTTGTTGGAAGGCCCAAATTGCATGTAAAGATTTTGGATTCTGTTGATCATATTCAATTTTATGTTAAATTGCAGGTTCTTTCATGCAAAAGTGTTTTCTCTGGCTTCCAGAAGGTTCCGCGATCTCCTACTCCCTCTGCAGGGAAAACTCCAAAAAGTGATGGTGAAACCAGGAGAAAGCCATTCGGCCTGGTTCGTGATGAAGGAGAACTCCCTCTTAGATTACTTGCTGAAGTTGACAGCTTATTCATTGCTTTGCAAGGGCTTACTGTCCATTACAAGCTTTGCTTGCCTGGTTCACCCCCTCGGAGCTTATCCTCTGCTACTGTTCTTGAACCCATTGTTAGTGGCACACCACGAATGGTTCCAGGAATGCTGAAGCTTGATAGGCGAGCACTAAGTGTCTTATCAAAGCCCCAGTATCACCATCTTCACAGGAGCTATAGCAATCAATTTCCCAGCTCCTCTCTATATGTTCCACTGTTGGATGGTTCTGCTACATCTCCTGCTCTTTCTGAAAATATTCCTGTTTTAAGCCTAGATGGTATTAGTGAGGAAAACGAAACAAGTAAATTGAATCCTGTAACTCTGGATCTAGATATGGAGGAAAATGGCCAGGTTGGTATTGTTTTAGTGCATGGGTTTGGAGGTGGGGTCTTTTCATGGAGGCATGTGATGGGAGTGCTGGCTCACCAAGTTGGTTGCACTGTTGCTGCTTTTGATCGACCTGGATGGGGTTTAACTTCTAGGCCAAGTAGGATGGAATGGGAGGAGAAAGAATTGCCTAATCCTTACAAGCTTGAAACACAGGTCTTTTCAAACCCTCTTTGGATGTTTACTCATTATACATTATTATTGGATTGTTTAGAGGAAATGCCATGCCATGCAGGAAAGGAAGGATGCCTTTAATGTTATTCCTGTGCTGTCTAGAGCTTTCATACTCATCTGGCAGATTTCATCATTTCATTTAACTTGCTTTTGAAGTAGTTAAGCACAATTTTAGGTCTCTCAGAAGCCATCATATGAAGATTTGCAATCTTCTCATGACCTCTTGTAGTCTTTCATCCCTAAAGCTTTCTGTGTTGGAGCCCATTTAGCTTCTGTGGCTTGATAAAGCATATGGAGTTTCTAACTCTTTCTAATTGATATTTCAGGTTGACTTGCTTCTCTCTTTCTGCTCTGAGATGGGCTTTTCTTCAGTGATTCTTGTTGGTCATGATGATGGAGGTCTGCTTGCTTTGAAAGCTGCACAAAAAGTTCAAGCATCAATGAATTCTTTCAATGTGAGTAAACCATTGTGTTTCTGGTACCAACTTAGCCATTTTAAACAATCAAATATATTGTTTCAGAATATCTTAGCTAATGAGGTAAGATAAATTACTATACAGAGGCTATTTTGAAAAAAGGAAAATTGCATTTACAAAGATATTCTCAGTCTCTCTCCACGAGCTTTTCCACAAATCTAGTCTTTTGTACAAATTCATTGGGTTCTAATTTGAGTTAAAACCCTCCGCTTTGTCATACTTTATCCCACTGAGGAACTAGAAACTTGTAATCAATTATCATTGAGGGATAAAAAAAAAGGAAGCCTAAATTATGAAAAAAAAAGAACCTAGGTAGTTAGAAAGAAGGATATAACTACTTATTGAAAGAGATAACATTTCTTATAGAGGATGTTGAAGAAAGCAGTTATTATATATAAATACTGAAAAATATTGAAGAATACAGATAAAAGAAAGCTTGGATAATACAGGATCTCATCCAGTTATGAAACTTCTTTTATTCTTGTAAATATCTTAAAACTTTCATGCGTGGTGCTCACCAATTTTTTCCTTTTCATCCATGTGTGTGGTTGTGGATTACTCAGATTTCTATCAAAGCATTGGTATTGCTAAGTGTTTGCTTGTCAAGAGAAGTTGTTCCTGCCTTTGCTAGGATACTCATGCGAACTTCACTGGGAAAGAAGCACTTGGTTCGTCCTCTTTTGCGAACAGAAATTACGCAAGTGGTCAATCGACGTGCTTGGTATGATGCCACAAAATTAACAACAGAAGTTTTGAGCCTCTATAAGGTATGTTTGCTCCAAAAATAAAGTTTAGATTAAATTTTGCAACAGAATCAGAAAATCATTGAACTCTGCCAAGCCATACATCTTGAGCAAGGGGTTCTTCTGTTGCTGGCGGTGATAATTATTTTCTAAATCATAACGTCAATGGAATCATTTTGTCAGTCTCAAGACTTTTACTTTCTATGAACATAGAGTTCTAGATTGTTTGGAACAAATGATGGAAAACTCTTTATCTCTTTTGATGGATAAAACAAAGTTCAGCTCCAAATCTGTGCAATTGTGTAGTTGATGTTGATGAGATACAATTATTTGTTTTAGCAGTTTGGTTGGTTGAGATGATTATTTCTCCTTGTTAATGCTAACATATAGATCAATATATTTTTCCTGATTCAAAAATTGAATGATTTCATGATTGTGTTCAATTCTGCAAGACATTAACTTTGATTTACTGGTCTTTGCAGGCTCCTTTATGTGTAGAGGGTTGGGATGAAGCTCTTCATGAGATAGGGAGGCTGTCATATGAAACATTCATTTCACCACAAAACGCAGCATCACTGCTGAAAGCAGTTGAAGAGATGCCAGTGCTGGTCATAACAGGTGCTGAAGATGCCCTTGTTTCTCTTAAATCTTCTCAAGCAGTGGTTTCAAAACTTGTAAATTCTGTAAGTTTTCTGCTTCCTTTAATTCCTTGGGTTCTGTTTTTAGCTAATCCTGTTCAAACGTCAATGGCTTTTTGAGAAATCAAACAACAGAGATGCAGATAAATAAAAAAGAAGAAAGACGATGCTATTCAATGTTTCATGGTCGTTTTAGAATAATCAATTTTTATTTCAAACTGGACTTGTTGAAGAGCTCAAATGTTTTTTTTTTTTCCTAAACAAAATGACAATAATTTCAGAAGCTACGGGGTGAAGATTCATTTTATCTGATGTTGCTATTTCTGTTTCCAATTCCATGCAGAGACTAGTTGCAATATCTGGTTGTGGCCATCTTCCACATGAGGAGTGCCCCAAGGCATTACTTGCAGCAATGTCCCCCTTCATAAGCAGATTGCTACTTAGACCAGAATTGCAAAGGCGATAGGATACGTTGGTAACTTACATAATAGCTGTGATCTTGTAGGTCTTTTTTTTTTTTCTTTTTTTTTTCCACCCTCTCTTTTAAAGCAATTTATCCCAAGAAGGAACTTAACATAATCTCTTCTTTTCATGGGTAAATTTTGATGCCTTCAGAGCCTTTCCCTAGCCCTAATTCTCTAGGGTTATAGAGCTCTCACTTGTATTTTTTTTTTTAAATTGGTTATTTACCTTCTCTTTTCCTGCTCTTTTGTGTTTCTTAATTATGTTAAGGTCTTAAATTATGAATGTGTTTGATTGAACAGTTGTAATTTGCCACTTAAGAGAGTGGAAAATAGAATATATTATTTGTACATTCAATAGATTGGAAATGAGAATGCATTTCAAAGCATGGTTATTGATAAGAGTTTGCCCTTTGTTCAACTACGATGCATTGCATACCAATCAAATTCGAGAAATTTGTCACTGGTTAGATTTACAACAAATAGCCAAAAAAAAAAAAAAAAAAACCATGGAAAAGCACTATTTTTGAACCGGAAGTATAGAAAATCATTAAAAGAAAGAGCATTATTTTTGAACCGTGGAAACTGTAAGTAAAATACTGAGAGTGTGTTCGGTGGGTGGGAGAGAGGGAAAAGACCCATGCTTTATCAAGCATTAGTACTTAATCTTGAGTTTGTCTAATTTGTGTTAGTATAAGTTAAAATACAGTAAATTAATATATATTTTAATATTATTAATATGTAAATAATTATAATTAATTAAATTAAATAAAAATTAATATTTATACTTTTAATAAAAATTAATTATAAAAAATTATATTTATTATACTATTATCTTGTGTTTCCTAAGCCACAAGATACGTTTTATCCTTCATGTCCCACCGACCAACGATTTTGTTTAGTGTTTTCAAGATTACTCATTACCTTCGAAAGTTACCGTCTCTTGTTATTGGGCAAATAAATACAATTTAAAACAAGTAGTGGCATTGGATTATTCAACCCAAACAATTAAAACGGGACAAATTCTTTAATATTAGAGGTTTTTTTAAAAAGTTTTTACTATCATAAGTTTTTTTTATTTAATAATTTTTATTTTATAATCTATTCTGCAATCGATGGTATAACTAGAAACTCTAACACATAATAACTAGAAAACTGTTAAACTTAACAAGAATCCTGATATAGAAAACAAGTACCGCTGTTAAATCAATATTTATGAATTTTCACAGCTTGCTAGTTGCTACTAGAAAACAAGTACCGGTGTTAAACACACAATAACTAGAAGACAACTGTTCCCAGCATTTTTCTGAGGTTTGGAAGCACAGATAAATGAATACTGATCTATCACATGAACTACTCCTTGGAGGATTTGTTGATAAGTGACTTGTGAATGTGAGGGATAACACCTCCACCAGCTATGGTTCCCTTGATAAGGGTGTCAAGTTCTTCATCACCCCGGATAGCCAACTGCAAATGCCTGGGTGTGATACGTTTAACCTTAAGATCCTTGCTTGCATTTCCTGCCAGTTCAAGCACCTCTGCAGTCAGATACTCCAGTATAGCTGCTGTATAGACAGCAGCCGTTGCACCTACTCTTCCATTTGCATTAACCCTTGCCTTCAGCAGGCGATGGACCCTACCCACAGGGAACTGCAGAGAGTACACATAAAATAATGGTCCAAAACAGGAAACAACTGGATCAGCATTACCACTACAAGTGTTTACCAAGAAAATGTACTAAAATTGAACATCAATCTGAGTATAAAACAAGGGAACCAATAGACAATTGCAAATGTATGCAGAATAGGGTCAACATTCATTATGGAACTCGAGTAACTCAGACATGGTCAGAGGAAGCTACTGGGGAAGATTTCTGAATCTTGTCAACAGGCCAAAAGCATTCACAGTTAGTGCACATGCAGAAGCTCAGAAGCCAGGTGAGTCTCACATCCAAACAACCAATGGAAGAACTCTATATTGGTCAGGTAAGCACCTTTGGCTTACTAAACCTAGAACAAAAGTAAGGCAAAACCAGAGCCTCCTAAATAAATGTATAAATTTTATTCTCCCTATTCTATGTCAGAATAATCCAAACAATTATGTATAGAAAAGATAATGAAATAAATTCAAAAAAGTTATCTATGCAGCACAACAGAAAGACAAAAGTTCATCATAACAAGTGATGAGAAATGAGAATGTAGATAAAAACCAGGAGTTCAAATTCATTGAGAACACTGTAAACTATTACAGATGGTCATGCAGTTTCTGTAGGTAAGTACCAGACAATCCCCAATTAAAGTAGAAAGCAACTGTTCTGAATCAGAAGGGGGGGGGGGGGACAACCAGTGCTCAAATGGAGAAGAAAGATCAACCTACCAAATGTCAAAGGGTTGAAAACATGAAGAAACAATGAATAATTCACCCAGAAACCCCTTCCGTTCCGTTCTGTTCCCTTCCCCTACCCTATCCTTTTCTTTTTCTTTTCTCTGTACATTCCCTTGTTATAAGTCACTAGTGCAACTCTAGAGCAAGTACCTTCTTCACAACTTATACCATAGATCAAAACAAACAAGGATCAATAAGGATTGAGGAGTCACCAATAAAGTTTATGTCGTTCATACACAATTGCAAAGATCAAATCAAAGACCATCCTCAATATAATCCCTCACAATGCCAGCTACAATATTCACTTTTCCAAGAGCCATGTAGCAATGTAAACTGACAAAACTTTGGAAATAATAAAATAAACAAAATCACAAGATATTAATTTATATGCTAGGAAATAGCAAGGCAATGTTTAAAAGATGCTTCAAACCTATGAGCAAGAAGTTACAAACCGGAAGATTCACAGACCTAACTTCTGATTGTCCAAACCATGTCAAAACATCTGTCTTATAAAAGTTTGCTAAATTCAAAAAGTTGACTAATTCAACCATATCCTGCCCGTGACAATTACGCTTTAAGGAGCTTTATCCCTCTTGACTATTGGTAACAATTTCATAGACACGTCATGAAACAACTTACTAAAGAGATTTATTTCCATAGACTATATGCTCCCTAGCGAACACAGTTTTCCTAGATGAGATGATCCGCTTATCATTGAGAAGACACTTAGCTTGACACATCAGAATATCACCAAAAAAACAAGTCAAAGAAATTCTTTTTACTTTTGATTCCTACAAATCTCACCACTGGGGTTACAAAACAATAAAAATACATCATGGGTAAATTCGGACATCATTGAACTCAAAGTTTGCTTCCCCAATGAACACCCTGAAACTAATCTTAGTGTCACTCTCAATTTGGTCTCTTAAAGAGGAAAAAACACAGAAAAACTTCCTAAGGAACAGATTAATGGATCAACAATCCATGATATAACGCTAATCAAAGGCAATTCTAGACCAAAAAACACACGTAACTAGTAAACTCGCGAAGCTAAACAACAAAAACATAACTTTTTGTATCTCATGCGACATTACACCAGCATCCAGACAGAAAATTTGATTAAAGAAACGAAATTGACATCAGAGAGGGACCTGGAGACCGGCGCGAGAAGAGCGGGAGATTGGTTTCTTCTTGTCCTTGTCCTTCGTGGACTTCCCCGCCGTAATCAAACCTTTTGCCCCCTTTCCCGACATTCTCCGGCGGACAGTTGCGGTTTTTTCGCCGAAAATCTACTTCGTTTCACTGAGAAAAATCGAAGAGTAGACGAAGCAGCAAGAGCGAGAGAGAGAAGAGTCGAAACTCGAAAGGACTCCCGAGCAGAAGATATTGGCTCCTGCGCGTCCAGATCTTGACTTTATATTCTCTTTATTTAGACGAAATTGCCCTTGCCCCAATCTTCAAATTTACGAATACAATCTAGTCTACACGATGTCGTTTGGTGCTTTGACCCTCTACTTTCTTTTTGTAGATTTAATACTTCACCGTTTTAGTCCTCAAGTCTTTTTTTTTTTTTTTTTTTGTGAACATTGAGAATTTGGGATAAGGAGGATAACATTACAAGAAATTAAATTATGGTGGTCTTCATGGATAAGATGCACCCTACCAATATAGCCACAACTATGGGTGCTTTAGTCCTCAAGTCTTTGTTTGACCTAAACCTTAACCATTTTATAAAACTATAGATTAGTCCTAAATCTTCAATTTGATGCTTTTTGTATGGTCTTTGGCCTTCAGATTTTTGTTTTTGATTTAGTCTTTTGTTACGAAATGCTAAAAATTAATATAATAAAGGGAATAATTCATGTTAGATGTGGACGGAAAATGTAGGGACTTCAATGCCTTCTCAACACAATAAGCAATTCATAAGGGATGAAAGATTGTCATAATTCTTTTTCCCTTGTGTTAGAGAAAGATTGTAGACATTGAGTGCATGTATAGGGTTTTTAAGGTATAAGTTAAAAAGATAATTAATATATATTTTTGATATTAATTAATATTAAAAATGACAAAACTTGACATTAATTTTTTTTATCTATATCATGTAAATTATTTTAATTAAATAATTAATTAAGAATAAGTCAATTTTTATTTTTTCAACAATAATTAATGTTAAAAAAGTATCCTTAATTTATACCTTAAAATACAAGTTAAAAAAAACATTTTTATATATACATTAGCATTTGCATAACCTAGAAACCATTTTTTTTTTTTTTTACATTTGCTTCATCAATTTAAGTTTTAATTTAATAAATATTTCATTTGTGTTATGGAATAGTTCTTTAATTTTTTTAACACATGTGATGATGAATTATATAATATGAATAGTTTCAAAGAGGTATTTTGATTCGTCCATGAGAAAATAAAGGAGCATTGAGCTAAAACATTAGAGGTCGATTGATTGGACGGAGTCTATCAACATACATGGACACAATGGAGATAGCAATTATGGTCTTTTAACTAGAGATTCTAAAAAGAAGGATCTTATTTCATATTTTTCAAAAAAATCAGGACCTAATTACAATAACACAAAATCCCCAAATTCCTCGGCACCTTAAAACCAGGTCTCTCCTGCAAGCTCTGCTCTGCTTCGCTTCAAGCCTCTCTCTATATATACATATCTTCCCCATCTTCATTTTCCCTTTCTATTTTACGAATAAATAGTAAATAATTTGATTTTCCATAGAAGGACTAGGGTTTCCTTCCCCTTTTCCCCTCTCCAGAAGAAACAAATAAAGAAAAAAAAGAAGAAAAATTGTTGTGGATTTCAATTCCCGAATTCAGTGTTTCTACGGTTTCGCATTTTTCCCTTTGTTTGAGTTAGCTGAAACTCGACCCTGGTTTGTTCATAGAAAGAAAAGGGGTTGTTGCTTCTTCTTCTTCTTCTTGGGTTTCTTCATTTCGAATTCTAATTGGGGGATCGTGTTAGGGTTTTGGGGTTTCGCTTGATTTTTTATTGTTGTTATTGTTGCTGTTGCTGTTGTTGTTGTTGTGAGAAATGGACAAGAAAAAGGTGGCGGTACCGCTGGTGTGCCATGGGCATTCTCGGCCGGTGGTTGATTTGTTCTACAGTCCGATCACGCCCGATGGGTTCTTTCTTATCAGCGCCAGTAAAGGTGGTCTCGTTTCTTATTCTGTTTTCTGGCTTTCGAATTTTGATTCAGTGATGCGAATTCGTAATTGGGTTTGCGTGTAAGGTCCTTCGCCGATCCTTTTTTTTGAATTCATCGTGAATTTGGATGTAGAGGGATGGATTTCGATTTTCTTTTTAATTGTGAATTTGGATCCACTGACCTAGGTATCGAATTGGGTCTTGATTGAAAGTTTAATAGTCATCATTTTGGGATTGATTACTTTGACTGAACTGCAAGTTCTTTGATTAGTTACTTTGGATTGACTAACTTAATTTTTTGAAATTATCTTTTGGTTGATTGATATTCTTTGATTGTTTTTTTTTTTTTCATTGCTAACTGTGAGGCTTAATCATGCTATCTCTTGAAAATGGAAAAACGGCCTTATGGTTTGAAGCTGTATTTTTTTATTCTATCAGCTTGCTTTTGAATGGAGTTTTATTTTATGGTCTGACTGATGAGCTTTTTCTCTTTCATAGTTTCTATGATAGGTTTTCTAGGAGTATATATTCTGCAAGTATATGCTATGTGTGGGTTTATTTCTGAGTCGTGATGCTAGATTGGATGAAAATGATTCAATTATTTTGTGAATATTCTCTTTGGAAATTCTGTTTTCTGATTTTATTTATCTATTTATTTATTGATTTAGACTCTAGTCCAATGTTGAGAAATGGGGAAACCGGAGACTGGATTGGTACGTTTGAAGGCCATAAAGGTGCAGTATGGAGTTGCTGCTTAGATACCAATGCATTACGTGCAGCATCTGCTTCAGCAGATTTTACTGCGTATGTATTTATTTCTCGAAAATATTTTTTACTTCATGGAGCATAGTTGCAACTCAGATAGATGAAACCCTAGTTTGTCGTGTCTCTGTTACTTGTTCCTTTTCCCCACAACTCATTTTATTTTCTTTCCTAATTAGAAGGGAGCTATCATTGGATGATTGACATAAGAAAGTTCACTTATTTTCACTGATCTTGTTGCTTGCTTGTTGATCATATCTCATAAAAGCTGTATTTTAGATATTCATGCACTATGAAATTGCTGTATTTTTTGAGTGGTCATGTATGACATGTTAAAGATATCTGTATGATATTTGTAGTCAGGGGCGGAGGGAGGGGGGTACGAGGCGCCCCCCCTGAAATTTGAAAATCCTTACAAATTAGTATATGAAAAATTATTTCTCCCCCTCCTGAAATTTAAAAATTTTGTAAATTAGTATATAAAAAATTATCCCGTCCCCCCTGAAAAAAAATTCTGGCTCCGCCTCTGTTTGTGGTCATCATAATCTTATTTATATCTGAAAGATAGCATTTAGGGGCTTTCTTTTGAGATGTTTTATTCGTTTAGATTTTAGGTTTCCTTGCAGAATTTAATTTTTTAAGATAATAAAAATTTAATCCCATTTAATTAATTATTTTACATTGAAGGATGTAGTTGATATAAAATTCTCAAAAATGTAAGTTATTAATTAGGTTAGGAATTCTCCAGCTAAAATTCAGCAGTGATAAATTTAGTTTGAACCAAGTCTCAAAGAATTTCAGACATCTTTGTTAAATATGCTGTTGTCTAACCTTAACTATAAATTGTCCACATATATGTTGTCTTGTCTCAAAATTGACATGTTTACCAAAATTCCTGACCTCCCCAAATTTAAAGCTCCTTTTCTTTTCATCTTATTGTTTCTTCTGCATTAGATGTTATCTCCCATATTGGAAAACTGGCACCTTTAACGAAAACTTGTACTTGAGAAATGAGATTTATCATTGTTTAACATTTGCAGGAAATTATGGGATGCATTGACTGGAGATGAATTGCATTCATTTGATCACAAGCATATTGTTCGAGCATGTGCCTTTTCAGAGGTTGAGCTTAGTCATCTACTATTTTGTTTACAAAGTTGCTATAAGTGACAGATTTTTTGTGGAAGTAGAATGCACGACAATGTTCTTTATATGCACATGGTATCTGAATAAGCTGTTCTGTTTTCTAGGATACACACCTTCTACTAACTGGTGGACTTGAGAAGATTCTTCGCATATTTGACTTGAACCGCCCAGACGCGCCTCCAAGAGAAGTGGATAATTCTCCTGGTTCAATTAGAACTGTTGCATGGCTTCATAGTGATCAGACCATATTGAGTTCTTGTACCGATATGGGTGGTGTTAGGTATAAAGAATATTTTTTCAATATGTACCTACTCTATTTCCTCTTTTCCCCTTGGTGGCTCTAACTTCTTGCTTTAATTGGCTTCAAATGATCGGCTAGTTTTAGCTGAGATATTTGATATGTGATGGTTAGTGGTGTCTAGAATTGGTATGACGCCCCTGGAGATTGCAGGTGACAAAGCATCTTACGCCAGTTCTCAGCAGCTTGGAAACTTGTGACACTGCACAATCATGCATTCATCTTATATGAGATATCCTTACAAATTGGCAAACCAATTTTCCCATTACATGGTGGTTGAATGTACAAATATATTCCATCATATCAGGAGCTGTAATTTCTATTATTTACTTGATAGAATCTGGGAAGATAAGTAAACGAATCTGAAGATCAGAGTCTTGGTTATAGGTCAATTTTACTTGTACCTTTTCCATGAGTTTGTTTTGTTTTCCCAAACCCTGTTTTTCATCTGTCTATAAAATCTAGAAGGAAAAAGTAACCCTGAGTTTAGTTATGTTTGTCTTGTAATTTTGTTCCCATCATCATCATCCTGTTATTATTTTCATTAGGCTGGTAATGATTTCTGAGCTTTTCACAAATGCATATTGTGCAGCATTATATTACACATCCTTGTTTTTGTAATTGTAGGTTGTGGGATCTGAGAAGTAACAAGATTGTGCATACACTCGAGACCAAATCACCAGTGACCAGCGCTGAAGTTAGTCAGGATGGTCGCTATATAACTACTGCTGATGGATCTACTGTCAAGTTCTGGGATGCAAATCAGTATGTTTAAAACTGGACCATGTTGCTATCTTATATATTTTTTCTATGCCTACTTATATTTGTGCTTGTTTGGATTGTAGTTTTGGATTGGTGAAGAGCTATGACATGCCATGCAGTGTAGAATCAGCTTCATTGGAACCAAAGTTGGGAAATAAGTTCATTGCTGGAGGAGAAGACATGTGGGTCCGTGTGTTTGATTTCCATACTGGAGAGGAGATAGGTTAGTGCACTGGCTTAATGTTCTCTCATGCCTAAATCTAATATTTTTTGTATTAAGTTGCTGTTTAGGTTCACTTTATCTTTTTTGAGCCTTGTGCATATTTGATTTGGCAACATTCAGTTGCTGCTTCATGATTGAAGTGCTGATATTTGGTGTCACCTTAAGTTGGTTTCTCAGTACTACTGTATTTGGATGCAGCTTAATTTGTAGTCACACACTTATACCTTGGGGCCATTGCCTGTTTGTCTACATGCTCCATGTTGACTTCCTGTTTTCAACCAGATATTGTGCTAAAGTGGCATATTTTATTTACAAAAGTTGAATAGGAAGATTTTCATGCTGCTAGTCATAGAAAAGAAAAACAGTTGATAACCTCAACTGCAAAACACTGAGTTGTTCTCTAAAGCTTGTGGAATGAAGTAGAGATGTCTTGTTTTATTTTTCTATGGGTTGTGAATTTCTTATCTTAATCAATACCTTGCACTTTGTGAATGTAGGTTGCAACAAAGGTCACCACGGTCCTGTCCACTGTGTGCGTTTCTCACCCGGAGGGGAATCCTATGCTTCAGGATCCGAAGATGGTACCATTAGAATATGGCAGATAGGCCCAGTGACTCATGAAGATAACGAATCAGTTTCTGGCAATGGACCAAGTGGGAAAGTGAAGGCTGTGGCTGAAGAGGTTGCTCGTAACATTGAGGGCTTTCATATAATCAAGGAAGGGAAAACTACAGATGCATGAAACGGCCTTGAGTTAATCAGCGCATTCAACAAGTTTTTCTTTCTGCTTGCTTGGCAAGTTAGGCTTG
The DNA here is from genome assembly GCA_020521535.1 of Rubroshorea leprosula. Classification (NCBI taxonomy): domain Eukaryota; kingdom Viridiplantae; phylum Streptophyta; class Magnoliopsida; order Malvales; family Dipterocarpaceae; genus Rubroshorea; species Rubroshorea leprosula. Next base: position 225,528 of record BPVZ01000113.1, read on the forward strand.
TGGGTGTCTCTTTTGGCTTTTGTGTTTGTCCTGCGGATAGCAATAAAATGGACTCCTTTTCTTTTCAAACTGTGTCTTGTTAGCCTCTTTGATGTTCATAAACTTGTGAAATCCTTTTTTTTTTTTTTTTACCTGTTCTCGGTAAATTGTGTTTAGAATTCACCTCAACGCTCATAAACCACTAATTTTGTATTACCTTCCAACAAGGGCAATATGATAACGTATACAGTTCTGTGGTTTTTTCTTTCATTTCAGTTCTGTGTTGGGTTCTCTTTATATTTTGATAATAATTCAAAATCATGATTAAAAGAGTTTAATATATTTTCTGTTAAGCGTGTAGAAAAGCTAATGTAAGGGTTCTAATCTTTCAGTATGACTAGAATAAGAGGTTAATAAACTCCTGTTCTCGTCCGAAGTTCTGGAATCAATTTGAACCAATTTTGAAAGTAGTTCGAATTGATATTTCTATATATGAACAAAAAATTTTGAAAGGTGTAATTTTAACAGTTTAGCAATCCACTTCGTCTTAAGGACTTGTTTGGTATAGTGGTTAAAATTCAACGGATAGCTGATAGTGATAGCGGGTAGTAGGTAGTGGGTAGCGGTTAGCGGTTAGCGAATGGTGAAAAGTTGGTAGTGAATGATAAATAACGGATTCGATAAATATAACTGTTTGGTTATACAATGATTAACAGTTGTTATTTAACATTAAATGACTAATAAAGACATGTTTGAAAACAAATAAGTATATTTTTTAAAATATTTTTATTTTTTATTATTAAAATTATTAATTTTATAAAAATAA
>BPVZ01000113.1:260494-279268 GCA_020521535.1 Rubroshorea leprosula
ATGCACTTTAAAACTTAAATTTTAATTTTGATAACATTTATTTACTAAAAAATTCAACACTTGTTTTGTTTTTCATTTCAATCTGGTCAAATCCGTGTGCAATTCGATTTCCACGTGCCAAAAAATTGGTAAACTTTCAATTTGGTCCCTCAATTATTAAGTAAATTATTGAGTTGGTCCTTAAATTAAAACAATTCTTAATTTAGTTTTAAAAATTTTTAAATTTGATTCTAAATTAGCCTTTCTATTAAAACATAACTAATGTATCCATCACTTAAAGAAAGAAGGTCATTATTTGACATAAATATATTATATTAATAATGAGACATGTTAATTATTTTTGAATAAATAATTAGCTTGAATTAAATTTAAAAAATTAAAAAATTAAATTAAAAAATTTTTAATTCAGTAATTGAGGGATTAAATTAAGGATTTAACCAAAAGATTAATTCCATAAAGACAGCCAGATTCTAAGACCAAATATTTACTTATTTGCCACGTACCAGTTTCTTGCCGCTGACCAGGTCGTCAAATCTCCACCTAAATTTTCTAACATGGATTGGATTGCTTGGAAACCACTCAACACGGTAACCAGAAGCGGAAATTTTCAAAAGAAGACCAAATATTTACTTGGTAATGTTATTGGAATAATTTTTTTATTTTATTTTTTTATAACTTTTATATATGATTAAATAAGTAAATATATTTAATATTATAAATTTTATATACATTAAAAAAATTAATTATTTTAATAACACGTCAAATTATATAAAAATAATAATAAAATGATTATCGCAATACCAATCTTCATATTTATTGATATTGCCAAAAGTAGTAATAACATCTGATCATCGATGGTTGCAATTTTAGAGCTGAATAAGGGTTGACAAAAACCTGTTTATCACAAAACCACCTCAAGATTAATCACATGTGCATGTGTAAAGATAGAAATGCCATCCAATAGCCATCAATATGATCCGAAGGTCAAAAGGAATTTTCTGTACTGTAGGATCAAAGAAAAAACAATGCATAAGTTAGTTGATTTAAGTACACAGCAAATAATGTATATTTACATTATTATGGTGTAGGATCAATTCTCCTTAAGCCTTGTCAAAAGAAATGCTCCTAACCTACAGACAGAAATTCTATTCATTTTGCTTACAGCTAAGAAAAATACAGTATACAAACAAACCCAACAGTAAGCACTGAAAGCCTGAAACCCAAACAACTAGCAAATTATTCAGATTGTGCATACCAGAGAGCTGCATTGGAGATTCCATGGGTTTTTCACGCCTTGAAAGTCTTTTTCTCCATTACATCTAATTACATGCATATATAGGTTCTCAAAGCTTTTTGTTTGACACCCAGACTATCTGATAGAGAAGTTTTAGTGCTGTGCAAGAATGAACTGATGGGCTGGAAGAGTCTAAACTGTTACATGATCAGGTAGCTAATTGGTGATTGTCAGTAGAATCCAAACCTTACCAAGAAGTGAAGTGCTTCAACTGGAACTAGGCAACTAGCATTGCTGATGGTTCCTACAATGAGCCAGATTCTTAGACCTGCAACAGAACCAGGAATAAGAATCCTAAGACAAATATCCTGCCTTCGCTTTTGTTTCCATTTCTCCTAAAAATGGCGCATATTTTTCTTGATACAGAGTATGTACTATCAATGTAATCCATCCACGTTATTGTTGCCCAATTCAAGAAACTTCAGCAGATAGTATGTTTAAGAATGTCATAACCTCCGCCCTTTCGATTTACAAGTAAAACTAAAAGCAGACTAGCAGAAACTAGTGCTATATACCAGGGATTAGTATATTATGCAAAGTTTGAAACAAGAGCAACTCAAATAATGCTATTCATCAACTAATAAAATTACATTCTCTAAAGAAGAAAGCTCAAATGAGAAAAGAGCCAACACTTTGAAGAAAAATCCACCTCAAGAAGAGCTCTATATTTTCTGTCCATTTTGGCACTCGTATGAAGAGATTATGTGTGGAATGGGCTTGCTGTCACGTACACTGCAACTCTTTGCAATCCCTCTGCAAATTTCAGATGTCTCCTTCAAATTAACTTAGTTCAATCTATGGACCATGGTGCATTCACGTAGCATTTATTTCTCAAAACAAAACGTTAAATTTCTTCTTCTTTTTTTCTTTGGTACAAACAATTAATTAACTAAACAATTTGATTGAGTTAATAAAAGTACTTGCCTTGTTCAAAATGGCAGATTCTGAGAAGTGAGAACAAAAGATGATCTCAGAACACTAATTAATAACATTTCTCCAATGCATCAACCTCTGCATTAGATTAGGTGAGTGACATTTAGTTGATGTCTTTGTCATGCGAAATCAACAGTCATGTTAGAAAAACTGAGATGGTATAACATCAAAATATCAAAAATAACAAAAGATGAAATAAATTTAAAAACTATGCACACTTAATGAATTGATATTCACAGTACCTCACATTCTTGTAGTTTTCATAGCAACTGCATAATTGGGAACAAAAAGAAATCAAAAGAATATCTAATAACAAGAAAGGAAATTCCCAGTCAAGTTTCTTAGCTCCATCCTATATTCATCATCTGATATATGGAGTGCAGATCGTAAATTTGTCATCTTCAGTTCTTCTTCCCAACTAAAAGACCCAGAAGCATATAATGCCTGAAGAGCTTGACGATAGGCATGTAGCTCTGACTCATGGATGTCTGTTCTCAGTCTCCCACATCCGGAAAGGGCAGATGCTACTCTTCCATACCCACTACCACAAAGTGATTTAGTTTTGGCTGTAGCATAACTAGAATTATCCCCCAAGTTCTCAATGCTGCTTTCTCTAAAGCAGATGGGAAACCTTGTAGCAGAAGATACGGAACCAAACCTATTAGCAGAGGATGCAGAGCTATCAATATGAAGTGTACGACTCTCTTTAGGCACATCCATTCTATGGGCCACAACCTTACTCAGTACCTTTTTAGGGGAAACGAAGGAATCTACCTTTCCAGACAATGGAAATGGATGTAGCGGAACTGGTATTTGACGGCCACCATCTTTTCCCATCACTCTTATCTTCTTAGCAGCAAGAGCATCGGCCTCAAAGTCAGATTTTCTCTTCTGTTTTCCAATCACGAACCATCTGCCATCTTCCCAACACTGTCGAGCCCTAAGATGGGACCTAGGAAAACTGGACTCAGCGGACGACCCAGCCCGCTTAACAGAAAAGCAGTTCACACCTAAAACCTTCACGATCACCGCCTTTTTCCAATAAGGATCGTCGAACACCTCAACGAGATCACCAGACACCCAGTCCCTCGCCCTTTCCACTGGAGGCGGACAGGGTCTAATAGCCTTCCTGGGAACCTTGTGCACCACCCCCTTGCTCGTCGTCGGTAGCCACCCGTACTTGACGCTGTAAGTGTGACCGTCGCCGGAGATGATCTCACCACAAAGCCAAGAGCCTGTCACGCTCCCAGCCACCCTGCGCAGCACCTCCACTTTACTACCCTTGCTGAATTTCGTCATCACAAGCTGATGAAAAGTAACGAAAATTTTCTGTTCCAGATTCTACAATTGGAGGCTCTATATATACATGCATATGATTCCATGTTCGTTCGGAAGAAGGAAATCAGAATTCAAGCAGTACTAGGAAATTAAGGGACATCGCACGGCTGTAAAAACTAAAATTAATAGATAAATAAAATTGATATATAGACCCTCAATGAATCCGTCTGTTTCAATCAAACCCCTCTAAATTTTCATCACTTATGCCCCTCTACTAGCCTAACTTGATGCTGACATGCAGACCAGTTTCCTGATAATTAGCAACACATCTTTCTTCTATTTTTTCTAGTTTTTGAAGACATTTTACCACGTAGATGTGAACAGCTAGTGGCAATCTATTATAATTCATCAATCATATTATTACATACACAAAACCAGTGACAAGTTATTAGGATTTATCAGGCAAAACAAACTGATAGGCATGTAAATTTAAATTTCATTTTTTCTCTCCTGCATAAGATTCTGTATCCCTATGGAAAATGAAAGGTTTGAATTTGAAGAACTTGCAACAACAGCAAGCTACTAACTAGAACTAACCGTGGAACACATGATGGGTATTTAATTTGAACAATCTCATGAGGGAGAAAGAGAGAGAGTTCCAGACAAACCAAAAATTTCCAGATATTAGTGAATCTAATTCTAGCATTCTAGACAACAAACATTTTCCAAATACTAGGAAGTGACTCATCTTTCTTACATCTAAGTACATTGTACTCGGTGTTTACATGCTTAGAACATTCTTTCTGTAAGTATAAAGCAAGTTTTGGTATTACCCACACTTGCTAACCAAACAGAATTTTAGAAAGGGTTTGTTTTGGGGTAATAAAATTGAGTATAAGAAAAATAAAACCATACCGTCTTGAAGGCTTAATATTTCCTTTAGTGACAAAAATCTGCAGATGCTGCTTGATGGTTTATGGCAGGAGGTGGCAAACCTATCTCCATCCAGCAAGCACTGAAAGTCTGAAACCCAAACAACTAGCACGATAATCAAGACTCTGCATCCCAGTGGGATGCATTGGAAATCCCGTGAGTTTATCTTTCCTTCAAATAGTCTTTTTCTCCATTATATTTGATTATCTGCATAGGGTCTCATGGCTTTGAGTTTGGTCCCCAGACTATTGGTTAGAGAGGTTCCAGTGCTGTGCAAGAATGAGCTGATGGGCTAAGGAGTCTAAACCGTTACATGATCAGGCAGCAAATTGTTGGTTGTCTGTAGAAGCCAAACCCTACCAAGAAGAAGTGAAGTACTTCAACTGAAACTAGGCAACTAGCATTGCCGATGGTTGCTACAATGAGCCACATGCTTAAACCTGCAAAGGAACCAGGAATAAGAATCTTAAAACAAGTATCCTGCCTTCGCTTTTGTTTCTATTTCTCCTAAAAATAGTGCATATTGTTCTTGATACAGAGTATGTAGTATCGATATAATCTGTCCATGTTATTGTTGGCTAGTTCAAGAAACTTCAACAGAGAGTGTGTAAGAATGCCATAACTTCTTGCCTTTAGGTTTACAAGTAAAACTAAAAGCAGACAAGTAGAAACTGGTGCTAGATACCTTTGTATATTTTGAAAGTTTGAAACAAGAAAGGCTCAAATAATGCTATTCATCAACTAATAAAATTAAATTCTCTAAAGAAGAAAGCTCAAATGAGAAAAGGGCCAACACTTTGAGGAAAAATCTACCTCAAGAAGAGCCCTATACTTTCTGCCGATTTTGGCACTCGTATGAACAGATTGTGTGTGGAATGGGCTTGCTGTCATGCACTCTGCAACTCTTTTTGCAATCCCTCTGCAAATGTCAGATGTCTCCTTCAAATTACTAAGTTATCAATCTATAGACAATGGTGCATCCATCTACCATTTATTTCTCAAAACAAAACATAAAATTCCCTCTCTCTCTTTTTTTTTTTTAGTTTGTTAATTAATTAATTAAATTAACTAGATAATTTGATTGAGCTAATAAAAGTACTTGCCTTGTGCAACATAAACAGTTTGACTTTATTTTTTAATATATAAAAAGGGTCTCCCTTGCGAGATTCTGAGAAGTGGGAACAAAAGATAATCACAAAACCCCTTTCAAAACACTAATTATTAACATTTCTCGAATGCATCAAGCACTGCATTAGATTAGGTGAGTGACTTCAATCTTACCTTATTAGTTCATGTCTTTGTCATGTGAAATCAACACAGTTATGTTAGGATGTAAACTCAAGAGATACTGATAGACAGGAACTCTGAGGGCAAATCACAATCCAATGTCCCAATGGTGAACAAAGACTTTGTTGTTGCAATAAGGTGAAGCAACCTAGGAAACACAATTAGCAATGGAAAGTATGCATGTATATATTTAGTTTGAACAACGTTAATAGAATGCATAATTTTGTTGAGAGAAAGCCAAGTTCCCTGAATCAACTTTTCTACTTAGTACAGAGTGAGTTTTCTTGTAAATACAGAAGCATTTAATACAACAACCCTGTTCATTCATAAAATGTAAACCTCATACCTTAATTTAGATATTTCCCACAGCACAAGGACTAGTTCAGACTTTAGAGATTGATTGAGCAACAATTTAATGATTCAAATTAGATGTCACATAAGTGAATATCAACAGTCCAAAAATTGGAACTTTTTCCAGATATTATAATGAAAATATTATTATTTGCGCCTATCAAAATTTTCCAAATACTACAACACAAGTAATCTGTTTGGCCAATTCAGTATTTATACAGGTTAGATCTATAAAGCACAGTTTGGGATAATCCAAAGCGTGCTCACATGACAGTTTATTTAGGCTTCATTTGGAGCAATCAAAAGTTCAAAAGAAGAGAAATGAAACCATACCACTTGGTAAGTCTAAAGAGTTCCTTTAGTGAGAAATTTTGGAGATGTTTCCAATGGTCCATGGAAGAGGTGACAAAATTATCCCCATTCTCATCTTCAAACCATAGAAGCAAGGTATGCATGCCTCTAAGATTGGCACCAGAATATTCTGAGCAAGCATAAATACATTACTTCGCATGAATCTATTTCATGTATTACAAAAACTGAAACGATACAACATCAGATTATCAAAAATAACAGGAGAAAAAATTAACAAGAGATGAAATAAATTTAAAAATTATGCACTCCTGAATTGATATTCACAGTACCTCACATTCTTGTAGTTTTCGGAAAACAGCTGCATATTTGGAAAACAAAAAGAAATCAAAAGAATATCTAATAACAACTAATAACAAGAAAGGAAATTCCTACTCAACTTTCTTAGCTCCATCCTGTGTTCATCATCTGATATATGGAGTGAAGATCGTAGGTTTGTCATCCTTAATTCTTCTTCCCAACTAAAAGACCCAGAAGCATATAATGCCTGAAGAACTTGACGATAGGCATGTAGCTCTGACTTATGGATGTCTGTTCTCAATCTCCCACTTGCAGAAAGGGCAGATGCTACTCTTCCAAACCCACCACCACAAAGTGATTTAGTTTTGGCTTTAGCATCACTAAAATTATCCCCCAAGTTCTCAATGATATTTTCTCCAAAGCAGATGGGAAACCTAGTAGCTGAAGATACAGAACCAAAGCTATTAGCAAAAGATGCAGAACTATCAATATGAAGTGTACGACTCTCTTTAGGCACATCCATTCTATGGGGCACAATTTTACTCAGTACCTTTTTAGGGGAAACGAAGGTATCTACCTTTCCAGACAATGGAGATGGATGCAGTGGCATTGATATTTGACGGCTACCATCTTTTCCCATCACTCCAATCTTCTTAGCAGCAAGAGCATCGGCCTCAAAGTCAGATCTTCTCTTCTGTTTTCCAATCACGAACCATCTGCCATCTTCCCACCACCGTCGAGCCCTAAGATGGGACCTAGGGAAACTGGACTCAGCGGACGACCCAACCTGCCTAACAGAAAAGCAGTTCACACCTAAAACCTTCACGATCACCGCCTTTTTCCAATATGGATCATCGAACACCTCAACAAGATCACCAGAGACCCAGTCCCCCGCCCTTTCCACTGGAGGCGGACAGGGTCTAATAGCCTTCCTGGGAACCTCGTGCACCACACCCTTGCTCGTCGTCGGTAGCCACCCGTACTTGACGCTGTAAGTCTGACCATCGCCAGAGATGATCTCGCCACAAAGCCAAGAGCCGGTCACGCTCCCAGCCACCCTGCGCAGAACCTCCACTTTACTTCCCTTGCTGAATTTCGTCATCGCAAAACGAAATTTTCTGGACCAGATTCTACAATTGGAAGCTGTATATATACATACGTATGATTCCATATTCGTTTGGGAGAAGGAACTGAGACGTCAGAATCCAAGTAGTACTAGGAAATTAAGGTATATCGCATGGCTGTTAAAAAAGTAATAATAAAATTGATGTATAGACCCTCAATTAATCCGTTTGTTTCAATGAAACCCCTCTACTAACTTTCATAGCATAAGCCCCTCTACCGGCCTAACTTGATGCTGATCTATACAGATCGGTTTTTCAAGGTTTTAAGGACATTTTACCTCTGTATATGTGCGCAGCCAGTGGCAATCTATTAGAATTCATCAATCATTATTACATATCCAAAACCAGTGACAAAATATTAGTATTCATTAGGTGAAACTAGCTGATAAGCATGAAATGTTTTCCTTCTTCTTCTTTTTTTTTTCTCTTCTGCATGACATTCTGTACCCCAATGGAAAATGAGAGGTTTGAATTTGAAGTACTTGCAACAGCAAGCTACTAACTAGAGTTAACTGTGGAAAGCAGAATGGATATTAAATTTGAACGTTCTCATGAGAAAGAGAGAAAGTTTTACCAGAAATTAGTGAATCTAATTCTAGCCAACAAAAATTTTCCAGAAACTACAAAGTAACTCATCATTCTTACATGTAAGTACATTATACTTTGTATTTACATGCTTAGAAATTAGAACATTCTTTCTGAAGTATAAAGCACGTTATGGAATTACCCACACTTGCTAACAGAACAGAATTTTAGAAAGGGGTTGTTTAGGAGTAACATAATTCAGTATAAGAAAAATAAAACCATACCATCTGTTTTTTGGCCAGAAAAACCATACCATCTTGAATGCTCAATATTTCCTTCGAGTGACAAAAATCTGTAGATGCTGCTTGTTGGTTTATGGCAGGAGGTGGCTAACTCATCTCCATCCCCACCTTCATACCTTTAAAAGAAAGGTATGCATGCCTCCAGCATCGGCAACGGGATGTTCTGAGAAAGCATCAACATAATCCTCAACAAGATTTTATTTCAAACTTGAATGGCATAACACCAGTAGAATTACAAAGATGTATAATAGCAAAATGAAAATCTATAAAATCAGCATTAATGATAGAAACTGAAAATGGGATTTGTAGATTTCAAATTCGGTGATGCTTAAGAGATAAAATACAAAATTTACAAGCCTCACAGAAACTTTTGAAATTGATATCATGAAACCTGACCATGCATTTTGCCAATTTTTGACAGTAGAACTAGATGATGTTGCTCATTAATAATTTCCACAGTTAACAGTTGTGGTTCACAATGCTGAAATTAAAAATGAACTATTGCACATTGATCCAATAACACGTTGTGCAAATAGACAGAAAAAGAATATTTTGTACACTTCCATTGACTTTTACAGTATTTGGCATTCCTTTTGCTTACAAAACTTCACATGGGGGGACAAAACGAAATTATGAAACTAAAAGAAAATCTAATAACAGCAAAGGGAGGGTCCAGTTTGATTGTATTTCAAATTTTTTAACTCTGTCAAATGCTCATCAGTTGATATGTGGAGTCTACTACGTAGATTTGTCATCTTTATTTCATCTTCCCAACTCAGAGGTCCAGAAGCATACAATGCCTGAATAGCACGGCGATAGGCATGTAGCTCTGACCTATGGATATCTGTTCTCAGTTCCACATTTGTGGAAAGAGAACAAGCTCCTTCTCCATACCTATCTCCACAACCTGATTCAGCATCACTAGAATAATCATCTACGTTCTTCTCAGTATGGTATGTTCTAAAACCAAAAGGCAACCTATCAATATCATACCCCTCACTGCTACAACTACCAACAGAAGATGCACAACTATGAATATCAATATCTATTCTATTATTTTCACTAGACACATCCATTCCGGTCCACATAGTAGTTCTATCATGAAAAGAAGCATGCATATCTTTCTCACCCAGCAATTTTTGCTGGGTAACAAGTGCATCTACCTTTTCAGAGAAGGGAGATGGATGCAGTAGAAGTGATCGTGCACCAGTACTATCTTTGACAATCAATCTAATCTTCTTTGCCACGGCATGGTATTCAGTTTCAGCATCTGACAAGCAAGGGGAAGATCTTCTCTTCAGCGCACCTTCCGAAATCATGGGAGACTTTCGAGTTCCATCAGCACCGACATAAGGCTCCATCGCAGCCTCAATCTGCCTCGTCACCTTCGACACAGTAGAATTTCCAGAACCCTGTAGCACAATTACAGAAGAGAAACAATAAAGAATCAGCCATCTAGACTTCTAAGCATTCATGATCAATGAAGGAAAACAGAGAAATCCCAAGATTAATAAATCCCAAGATTAATAAATCCCAATAAAATAGTAAAATTCAAAGGAAATTCATGCTAAATACAAAAGTAGAATCGACTGCGGAATGATATTTACCTTTCCAATCAGGAACCATCTACCGTCTTTCCAACACTGACGAGACCTCAGATGAGATTTAGGGACTCTGAATTCGGTTTTGGATCCCACAAGCCTAACAGAAAATCCATTCCCACCTAAAACCTCCACGACCACCGCAGTCTTCCAAGCAGGATTGACGAACACCTCAACAAGATCGCCAGGGACCCAATCTGCAGCTCCTTCAAGAGGCGGTGGACAGGGCCTAATAGCCTTGCGAGGCACCCTCTCCATCGCCGGAGACCAACCGTACTTCACGCTGTAAGTGTGGCCGTTCCCGGAGATGATCTCGGCACAAAACCAAGAAGCCGTCGCGGCTTCCGCGGTGCTCAGCACCTCCACTTTACTTCCTTTCCTGAATCTCATGGTTGCAGTTTCTATGGATTCAAGAGCAAGAATACCTAAACAAAGGCATATATTCTTGGAGTGTGGTTTTAAATTCGACTAAGAAAAGGATTATGATCCGACACTTGCTTTATGATAAATCAAACGGCTCCGAAGAGAGGCTTGCTCGATGAGGAGAGGATTTTATTTTTTATTTTTTATTTTTTATTTTTTGGGGTTCTTGCTTGCACGTACCTTACCATATTAGCAATTAAATGGGAAAAGGTCTAATATTCGTCTCTTTTTCTATTTAATGGATTTGTTTTATAATTTTTTTTTTTTTGCTTTTGTTGTCAAGAAAGTTAATCATTTTTTTATTTTATATTATTTCACTCGCATGTCATATGATTTAAATATAAAAATTTTTATTTTAATAAAAAAATAACTACTAATAATCATATGACTTAAATATAAAAATTTTTATTTTTAATAAAAAAAATAACTACTAAATTATTAGATCATTTATAAATTTATTTTATAATTTAATATAATTTAAATTATAAAATAATAAATTTACGCGAAGAATATATTTTTTAAATGAATTATATTTAAAGATATCAGTTTAGGAAATAAAAATAAAAGTATTAATTTACCACTACATGTACATAAAAAAAAAAAAGTAAAAATATTTTTTTGTTTTTAACTTACATGTTGAAATTTGTTTTTATTTCTCATGGAAAAATCATTTTTGTTTGATGATTCGGTAACTAACGGATTTTTCTGTATTATCGATAGAATTTGATTACTATGAAAATATTGGCAAGGTTTACCAAGCTCTATATGTGCGTGTGTGTTTTTTTTTTTTAATTTATAATTATTATGTGATATAAAATAAATGAAATGTATTATTAAATAAATATCTATATAATATTATATGTAAATATTTGATTAAAAATAACCAATTATTTACTGATATAGTCTCTCTCACAAAAGGGCTTTGATGTTGGAATTAGTTTATTAGTAATATATAACAAATGGGAAATCATTGTGGCCTCCTGCATGGGTGGTGCTTAATTCAAAAAGTAATGGTCATTATTGATATTCTGGATTTCACTGCCTAAATGGTTAGAGGAGATCTTCGGGTGCCTATGTTACCTGTGCGTGGGAAAAGGGAAAAATTGGTTAGGGTGAGCGGCAGATGTGTTTCTGGCATGTGCCCTCCAATGCTTAAGTCAAGTAAAGGCTCATTGAAGATGAAGCATATGAAGAAGAAAGCTATGGGAGAGAATGGGCTCAAAAGAAATTACATTTTTAGGGTGAGGAAACCTTTTTATAATTCATTTCTTAATTTATCATGTAATGAGTACATTTATTAAATTTTATACGTCATAAGTTTTTTATTTGTAAAAATAGTATAAGTAGCATATGTAACATCCCATGTACATAGGACACATGTGCATAAAACAAAAGACAGACAGATAATATTTTTCAACTTTCTGTAAGTGACATGATCTAATTGTTTATACATGTATTTCTTGATGCATCGTCGGCACTCTATTCCTAGAAACTTATCCTTTTGCTCTATCTTGTTGACTAAGTTAGGGTAATGACTTTAGGTGGAATAACTTATTAATTACACAAATTTTAATTGAGATAACTTAATAATTAAAAATTAAAAATTTAAAAATCTTTTAGCTATGCAACTTTACCAAACCTTCCAAGGAAGCCTTCTTAAGGTCTGACTAGGTCAATAGAATTTATCTAATTTAGTTATTTTAAAAGGGATATGAACTATTTAGAACTTACCACATGTATAGTGAGTATTTAGTTAGATCAACTATTTTAAGATAGATTGTTTTATAATAAAAAATAGTTAACAATTATAAATAGTAATTGATAAAATAATTAATATTTATTATTTAATAAATTAAAATCAACTTATAAATTGATATTTCTAAACACTATAATTTAATGTAAAATTATAAACTAATAAAATTAATCCAAACAAATACAATTATTATGTTATTTGCGTGATCCTAACAAAATACTATATAATAACTGTGTTTATTCTAAGAAGACAATAAACTTGTAATTAAAGCATGCTCAATTGTGCTCAATTGTGTTTAATATTAGCTTGGCTAATCTTGTTAGTGTTCTTCAAGGAGAAACAAGGATCCTCTACTAGGTTACTTTAACTTGGTCACGAAGGGTCTTTTTTTGAGGAAGGTCACGATCACGAAGGGTCTTAAATGGCCTCTTCTCAGAAGTTGACATTTGAAATTTCCTCCACTGAGGTACCAACTTTTTCTTTTCTTTTCTTTTCTTTTTGGGGGTGGGGAGAATGTAAAAAAAAAAAAAAAGGTTTACAATTCAAATGAGGATAGCCTTAACGCGAAAAAAGGGAAAAAGGTTCAGCCGTTAACGTTTGGCAACTTCAAAGGCCACAACGTGGCGCCATGTTAATCGCACAAAATTCCCTCTTCAAATTACCGCTAACATATACCTGATGTACACGGCGCATGTTAGGCTCCCTCGTTGCGCACTCCAACATCCCCTTACATGCTTATCGTACGCCCCAGTGCACGTTAGCTATAACTACCCGCTTTTCATCTCTCTTAATTAACGCGCCAAACCACACGGATCTCCGCCACTTCAAAATCTCTTACGTACTGTGGTTTTCCGTTCTGAGTCAGAAAATGGCGGCGGGTTCGGGTTCTCTGATGTGGTTCCGAAAGGGCCTCCGGATCCACGACAACCCTGCTCTCGAATATGCCTCTAAAGGTTCCAGCTTTATGTATCCCGTTTTCGTGATCGACCCGCACTACATGGAGCCCGACCCCAGTGCATTCTCCCCCGGGTCGACCCGGGCCGGCATCAACCGGATACGTTTCTTGCTGGAGAGCCTCGTTGATCTTGATTTGAACTTGAAGAAACTCGGGTCGAGATTGTTGGTGCTGAAGGGGGAGCCTAGCCAGGTTTTGACCCACTGCTTAAAGGAGGTAACTTTCACTCTCTCCGCCGCAACCCAGTAGTGAAACTTCCTTTTCTGCTTCCAATTCAGTTTCTTTTTCTTGTTAATTTTAATGGGTTTCATTCTTGTAGTGGAATGTGAAAAAACTTTGCTTTGAGTATGATACTGAACCGTACTATCAAGCTTTGGACAGAAGTGTTAAGGTAAGAATTTATACTGGCTTAACAATTCAGCTGCCCGTTCTTGTGATGCTAACAAGAATATTATCTTTGGTTTATGCAGGATTATGCTTCTTCAGCTGGGATTGAGGTTTTCTCTCCTGTGAGTCATACTCTCTTCAATCCTGCAGATATTATAGAGAAGGTGGGTGAGGAATTTGTGTTTTTAGCAGATGAACTTAAAGTTGTATTGGCACCTTTCTATGTTATTTTTTCTATACTAATTCATGGTTACTTCGTCTAAATGCAAAAGAATGGGGGAAGTCCACCACGCAGTTATCAATCTTTTCTGAAGCTGGCTGGGGAACCCTCATGGGTATCATCTCCGCTTTCGATTAGAGTTTCTTCTCTTCCTCCCGTTGGGGATGTAGGAAGCTGCGAGGTTTCACAAGTTCCAACCATGGAAGAACTTGGCTACGTAGACAATGATCAGGTTTGGGATCTATTTTAATGCCTTCTGTGTTATACCCTTTTTCTTATTAATTCATTCTGTATGAGCATTATATCTGCAGGATGAATTGACTCCTTTTAGAGGTGGTGAATCAGAAGCATTGAAGAGGATGACAGAGTCCCTAAGTAATAAGGTAGGATGTAACTTTTACTGAAGTCTAAGTTCATAATTGAATTAATTGCAGTATCAAAATACACAAGGTATCTGATAGTCTTTTTCTCTTTTATTTGTTATCTATGTTCAAATTTGGTTCATCTATGTTGCCTCTACTTGCAACAATTCAAGTACGTTATTGATTCTTGAAATGGTCTTAGGACTTTGTTGTTAAACCTTATGTTTTTCTGAAAAATGTTAATGTACTTGTTTCCTTATTGACTATGCTTGTCAGTTAAAAGGGTTAAAAATGAGGACAATGTAAATTGTCATTCATGCAGTTCATGCTTCTTTCACTTATGTTATATGTGTTACTGGTTTTTTCTTTTTTCTTTTTTTCTTTTTTTTTTTCCATTTGGTTGTTTCGGTTGTTTGCACTTGTGTTGATATGACAAATTTCTTTGTACTGTAGGATTGGGTGGCAAACTTTGAAAAGCCTAAGGGTGACCCTTCTGCTTATTTGAAGCCAGCAACTACTGTTCTGTCACCATACTTGAAAGTAAGTTGGTTTTTAACATTCCTTTGCTTGTTGTGTAGATATAGACAAATTTACACAAAACTCATTTGCGGTGTTAGAAGTAGTGTATACAGATAAAAGAAGCCATAGTGCCCTCTTTTTATTTTTTTTTCCCTTGCTTCTTTTATATTATGATTTTATCTTTTTGGCAGTTTGGCTGTCTTTCTTCCAGGTACTTCTACCAGTGCCTTAAAGGGGTTTACAAAAATGTTAAAAGGCACACTCTGCCACCAGTATCCCTTGGTGGACAGGTCAGTCTGCTGCTTATTTATATTTAAGTGATTCTATGACAATATTTCGCATTAATTGTGGTTTACTCTACCTGTCTTACTCATTTATAGTACTAACAGCTAGCTTTAATCTTTGTAGTTGCTCTGGCGAGATTTTTTCTATACGGTTGCCTTCGGAACTCCTAATTTTGCCCAAATGAAGGGAAATGGTATATGCAAGCAGGTTTGTAGATCTGATAACAATACTTTAACCTGTTTATCAGTTTTTTCACCCTTTCACCATTATTCCTTGTGCAAAGAATCTAAAGCCAAAATGTAAACAAGATGAATAGAAACTGCTCAATGGTACATCATTGTAAATGTCAATTTTAAACCCTTTCCATACCGCATTTTTTCTGCCAAAAAAAAAAAAAAAAAACCTTTTCATACAAGTTTTTATGGGAACAATGAAGAAGGTAAATCATAAGTATCTGTCAAGTTTGCTATAGTGAAATTGGTGAGTTTTCTAAAATAGTGGTGAAATACTAAATCTCTGGAACCAAGTCTTCTTTGGTTATACCCAGTGGCATGCTAAGTTCTTGAGCATCTTAATTTAAGGGACCTATTGGGCATATTTTATTCTTTCATATTGCTTTCCATTACATATATGGCAAGAAAACCCAAAATTTCAGTGAGTGGATTTTGACATTTGTCACATTTCATTTAATCTTATTATCATGTTTCCCATATGAATTTGGTCTCCACATATCACATATGATTACTGCTAATGGCTATGGAGAAGTTATCTATTGTGGTTCTTCAACAAACAGGTAACATCTTTATTGGATTTAATATTTACTGGCGACCCTTGATATTTTGCTTTTTGGAGATGTAGATTCCTTGGAATGATGATGAACAACTCCTGGCTGCTTGGAGAGATGCTAAAACGGGGTACCCTTGGATTGATGCAATCATGGTCCAGGTTAGATGTGTGGCATGTCTTGTTGACTTCTACCTGATTCATTGCAGATTTAGAAATCATGTTGTATTTTTTATGCTAAATTCGTCTGCCCTTGTAGCTCCGTAAGTGGGGATGGATGCATCACCTAGCACGGCATTGTGTTGCATGTTTCCTAACTCGTGGAGATCTGGTATATGATTTCATGTACTTCGTCACTTGTTCTTTCTTAATGATATCCTTTTTCTTGACTTGGATGATCTTTCTTGTTAGTTTGTACATTGGGAAAAAGGGCGTGATGTCTTTGAGAGACTCTTGATTGATTCAGATTGGGCAATTAATAATGGGAATTGGCTGTGGCTATCATGTTCATCATTCTTCTACCAGGTTTGAAACATTTGTATTTTTTTATCATTGAAAAGTTGTATAATATGGTCTATTAGTGTTGGGTTGTGTAAAGCACTTGTTGGGAAGTGTAGAGCACCTTAACATAGTTTCTCAAACACCCTTACTAGATGAGTGATTTGGTTTTAACAGTGAAAGTTTGCTATAAAAGGAATCCCTATGATAGTAGGAAATGCTGAACATCTCTATAATTGCATGATTTTGGTTCTCAAGTTGCTGAAAATTCTATAGCCATTGTATAGATGTCCATTCAACCAAATTACATTGTACAATCAGGCAGTTCAGAGTTTGGAAGTACTTGACTACACTTATTCATTAAACATTTTACATGGGATGATTATAAATTGGTCCTCATATTTCCAATTAGCCATATGTGCCAAGCACCTAGGTTATGAAGTATAGATTTTGCTGTCTAAATTGCCTAGTGCTATGCATTTAGCGTAATTGAAACTTTCTTCATGGTATGATTTTTGTGTTGAACAGTATAACCGTATTTATTCTCCTATATCATTTGGAAAGAAATACGATCCAAAGGGTAATTATATTAGGCATTTTCTCCCCATACTGAAAGGTACACCAATGTTCAACTTCAACCCTCTTCAAAGTTCAATCATTATATTTTGGCATGCTTTGCTCGTATCTAACATAAGAGCAAATGTCAATGGTGCTCAGATATGCCAGACGAGTACATATATGAGCCATGGACTGCTCCTCTGAGCATTCAAACTAAAGCAAAGTGCATAATAGGAAGAGATTATCCAAAACCGGGTTAGTTGTCTAATGTGTGTTGTCCAAGTGTTTGCTTTGTTTATATTCAGAATCAGCAATTGTCAACCTTGTTTAGTTTGTTGACAGCAGGCCCTATCATGAGTTGATTAATTCACAGTTATATTGCTTGGAGTCTATTTTATTCACACTACAGCTTTAAAAAGGCTACTTACGTTGCACTCTTTTGCTTGATCATAGTGTTTCTGCTTATTTATTTGTCCATGGATTGATGTTTCAAGACTAATGTTTATTTCTTTCACATTAATGTTTCATTGCCTTGTTCTGCGAAACAGAAGGCGAGGAACATGCCCTTTTGTTATGTTTCCCTTTTCCTGTAAATATTTTAATAATTGTTTCTAATTAGTAATTACTGACTGGAGTATGGTAATTAGCATGATTTTTCATTTCTTACAGCATGGCACTTTTTGTGCTTGACTCTGCATATTATATGTATCAATTCATTTCTTTTCTTTTCTTTCTTGCATTTTGTTTCAGTGGTTCCTCATGATCTTGCAAGCAAGGAGTGTAGAAGGAAGATGGGAGAAGCTTATGCGCTGAACCAGAAATTGAACAGGCTTGTGAGTGAAGAAGACTTGAGAAATTTGAGAAGAAAACTAGAGGAAGATGAAGACCAGGAATCCAACCCTATAAGAAGCCAAAGACAAAAGCTGAATGGCTGAGTAAGGAATGTCCTAGGCACTTATCCTAACTCAGATTTTAGATTGTTAATTGTTAAAGCCATTTAGATGTGGCTGACATGGACATTTCAAACTTTTGAACATTGTCACAGGCAATGCATCTTGCATGGCAATGGCAATGCCATGTTTGCAATAGTTGTGGCTGTGATAGCCATATTAATTCGTTTGATTTGAGGAACGTGTATTAATTTTCTAGGATGATTTTGCTTCTTCAAATGAAAATCAGTTTACTTTTTCTATCAATGAAAGTAAATCAATTTGAATTTTAAAGGACAAATTTCATTACCACGCAGAAATGGTAATGCTAGCTGCACAAAATTCTCTTATGTAAAAATGATGCATAACCACTCCTGAAAAAAAAGAAAAAAAAGAAAGGCATTTTACTATCTTAAATCATCTATTTAAAAATTTTACTTCAAATTCAATTGCTGAGGTTGGTAATTGTCATTACTCCATTTTATATCTTATGATGTGGCATCCTTCAAATCAGAAGAAGGAAAAAGATATGGATGAATCTGAAAAGTGAGTCAAAAGCTAGGTCTTTAGGAAAGAAATATGGAAAGGGCAGGTCTCACTCCACGGCTTTTCCACTGACATGGCAAGTCCTTAGTTGCGAATCCAAAATTTGATATAATTGCCAATGCTATATGGTGTTGTATTGTAAACTTATACAGTGTAGTTATGTAATAATATTTATTTAACCATCAGAGCATCAGTTCAAGATTTAATTTTTAATTTTTGTATATGAAAAATAATATTTATTTTAAAACACATTTATGATATTTTGTGTATTTATTTATTTAATAATATTTTATATACAAATATTATACAAATATTATTA
>BPVZ01000113.1:285066-304929 GCA_020521535.1 Rubroshorea leprosula
AAAGCAACGTTTGGGATAATATCAGTTTTTGGGTTATTGAGACAGTGGTTGTCATCTTTTTGGAATTCTGGACCTTCTTAGGTTAAATTATAATGCACTGCAAAATAAAATGATGGCTACCTTCCAATTTTTTCATAAAACTTCTGATGTTAGTTTTCTGAGATTCCTTGTAGAAACGCTATCTTGTTTCTTTGCTCTTAGATTTGATTCTCAAACTTACTATATTTTGAGAGTTTGGCTTGAAGACGAATTTATTACCTAAAAAAGAAAGAAAGATTTTCTTGTTTAGTTGGTTTTGAGTTCATGAAACGAAGACCCAAGAATGTCTTGGTTGTTTGTTAATCAAGCTGAACTTAAGTAGCAAATAAGCTGATTTTGAATGGCTTGGCCGATGGAGATGAACAACTATCTTGTTTGCTGAGTCCCTAGAGAAATGGATGACTTAATTTACTCTTCAGCCTCTTCGTGTTAAACCATTTCAACTTTCAAGCTTCTTCTTGTGAATTTTGCTGCTTCAGAGAAATCATGCCAGGTGTTGTGCTCTTTAGTGCTAAACAAATGCTCTGTGATATTTTTTTTTTTTATACATTTGATAATAATGAACTTTATAAGAATTGATAGTTTTTTTTTTCCTAAATTTTTTTTTATCATACTCAAGATTCGAGTTTAAAATCTCTAATTTAGAATTTTAAGTTTTTAATCAATAAACCACTTTCTTGGGTTAGTAAATGCTGGTAATTACACTGCAAAGTAACCAAATTCTACCCAAAAAGAAAAGAAAAGAAAAGAAAAAAGCTAAATTCTCTTGGCACCTCAAAAATTGGAATATGGAATAAGAGCAAATTTGGTTAAATATCTAGCACAAGATATCAGAGAAGGAGATTTGATTTTTGTTTCCTAAAAGATTATGAATCAAAAGCAACCAAAGAAAAAGCACTTAAAATGGTTCAAAAAATCAAAATAATTGATTCCAAATCTCCTTTCACTGTCTTACTCTTACCAATAACGAGAAACCAACATCAGCTTCTATTCCATAATTCTTTGCCAATCAAAAAAAAGAAAAAGAAAAAAAGCTTCTATTCCAAAATAGTAATAAACAAATGTCTTGGGTTGGCTTCATACTTCCACATACTGCTTAGGTTTTGAACGTCGATAATATTGAGAGGTCCTTAAAATTTGTATAACTCCACACATTTTAATTCGGAATTTGAAATACTATCGAAACTTCATTTTTGGTGAACATTTCCTTATTCGTCTTTTTTCAGTCTTTTCACATGAAAGGACTTGAGCATATCTGACGAAGGTGAAGGGAAAAAAAAAAAAAAAAACCTTCTCTTCTAGACTAGTACTTTAAGATAATCTTATTCAAATTTACCCAAAAAGCTTACATATGCTTCATATCTCTTCATTTTACTTCTTCAATCCACATTCAATACATTATATATCGTTTTAAATATTTTGTTTTGGTTTTATAAGTTTTGAAATTAAAAAAAAAAAATTATTTTTATGCAAGGTTGTAAGAAGTATTAGGTGAGTATTAGACAACTACCGATAATACTTAAGCATTGGACAACCGCCTAGTTAGCATGTAAGCAGTGCTTAAGTGCTATCTTAGCACTATTAAGCATTTTAGGTGGTCTTAATTTTTGTGCAAAAAATGTCAAAATATAACAATAAATCCAAAAAATAATAAAAAATACCTAAAATTTATTGCCTCGGGCCTAGGCAAGGTGGAGTATCGCCTAGCACTTAGGTAGTGCCTCAGTGCCGTCTAGGCAAACTTTTTACAACACTATTTTCATGTGTTTTTGCAACATACTATCATAATTACTTGGGAAATAAGAAAAAAATTTAATACTATTAAATAAGTTCATTAAACTTGTTTTAAATAAGCTTTTAGTTTTTTTTGCAACCGTTGTAAAATTTTTAAAAATAAAAACTAAAAACTAAACATTACAATCATACCAAACGTAACTGTAATTTTCAATCCATACTGTGAAAGATATAAAGAAACCTAGCTGCATACACTGCTATTTGCTTCCTAACTCTCTAAGTCCATTCATCATCCTAGAAAAAATATTATGCCTTCTCCACTTTAATCAAAATCTTCAAAATGTCTTTCATGTAAGGAGAATTTTCTTTCACATTTGCGTTACAGCTTAGCAGCAGCCAGCAACTCTACTTCATAGGAGAAAAGGAAAATTCTTCTCCTTCCTCAAATATCTCCAAAAATATCCCAAAAAACTATATATATATATATATATATTTGGTGCTCCATGCACGGAGAATTTTCTTTCACATTTGCGTTACAGCTTAGCAGCAGCCAGCAACTCTACTTCATAGGAGAAAAGGAAAATTCTTCTCCTTCCTCAAATATCTCCAAAAATATCCCAAAAAACTATATATATATATATATATATTTGGTGCTCCATGCACAAATCTCTTTAGTTCTGTTCTTTAATGCTACATTTATAGGAGTTGAATTGAATCAATGCTTCTTCCACCATGCTTGATCGGTAATTCAGTTGGCATTTTTTTTCTCTTGTTTATCCCTTGTTCTACTTCTTTAGCCCACATTCACACATTAATATCTTTTTTTTTTTCACTGAAAATGAGAGATGTATAGTGGGAAAACCTAAGTTACCTAATTAACTATGTTCATAGTTTTCAATGATGTCTAAATCACAATGTGTAAACCAAAACTTTAACTTTATAGAATTTTTAATATGTACTTAATTTATACCCTAATTTTTTTTAAAAAAATAAAAATTAACTTTATTTTTATTAACTATCTAATTAAAATACATGTGGCATGAGGGTTGAAATAAAGTCTACATTTATTAATTTTTTATATAAATTAATAATAAAAAATAAAATAAATGGATCATGATTGGTGCACACCCGGATCCCACACCCGGGTGTGCACCCCCTACATAAAAAAAAAAAAAATTGAATCAAGTGATGGGCATTTTTTTTTTGTTTATATGAGGAATGCACACCGGGTGTGGAATCTGGGTGTGTACCCATTATTTTCCAAAATAAATACGTATACTTTTAATCTATACCCTTAAAAACCCTAACTTTATTTGCAACGTTTGGTGTTAGCTAGAAGCCTAGAATCCTAGATGGTTCCTACAGAATCTCAGTATCATATATATCTTTGGTTTTTCAACTGCATTCGTGTTTGCGCCACCTAGCTTTGCATATGAACTAGGGCGGAAATCAGGGCCAGAATCAGAGTCGATTCTTAGGCATACTTGATGATCATAGGCTGGTTTTGCCCCAGATCATTAGGGTGTTTTATTCTTTTGTTTTTGGTATCAAAATATCTAATAATCATTGATGAAGGGCAGCCGCTGACGTTGGAAACTTGGAATGGTCTCTCTTTTATCAATAATTATAAAATGTATTGTTTGAGCAGACGTGTAAAAAGCAGACTTCAAAGCAACAATCTCTTCTGATATTCACAATATGACTTTAAGCTTTATAAAAATTCTCATTTGTGGGTACGTGCAACTTGTAAGCACTAGTAAGACTCCAAATTTTATAAAGAAGTTTCTTTCATTGATAGGACCGCCCTGAGCCTAATCATAGGCGACCTTGGTGCGTGGTTCCACCCTTGTCCCTTGGTGAAAATGGTTTGCTAGTTTAGCCGCACTAGGGTTTTAATTTATTTGAAGAGTTCCATCTTTCCTCGTCAAGTAATTATATATTATAGAAAGGTTTGCCTACTTTATTTGTTTATAGTTTATACAATTAAGCAAATGAGGTCACATTTAGGTATTTGAATCTTTAAAAACAGAGTAGTGCAGGAAGAATATGCTTGCTGTCTGATGTTAAATTAACCCAGAAATTTAATTAAGTAAACTCAGAAAAATTAGGTATCATTAAAGAAAAAAAAATTCTTTATAACAGAGATAGATTCTTCATTCTTCACCTAATTAATGAGTGTTGTGGGGTAAAGGTGGAGTTGACAATCAAAAAGTTGCTCAAAATTTTCTTCCCAGAAAGGATGGAAAAATTTACACTAAAATTGACCTTAAAGGTAACCATCATAATCAGATGCCACCATTAAGCGTCATAACCAATAGCAGCATGCCATTGCATCGTCATTTCCTTTGGTCAACCATTTAAATATAAAATTTAGAAAGGGTATGATGGTTGACGAACACCTTGCCTAAAGTTGGGAGTAGGGCATGGTTCAGGCATTGTGCGCATTCAATTGAGAGCATATATGAGAAACAGGCATGTGATAAATGCATTAAAGATAGATTCTTCTTCTCCAGAAAAAGGATGCATTAAGGCTGCATCTTATAGGTACATAGTGGTGCATAATGGTCACTAAATGGTGGGACTCTGAGTCTACCACATATCACATATCAAGAACTATCTTACCTTGGGCAATTGGTCTGGCAGCGGAGTAAAGATGTTTTCTGTCTTATCAATTAACATAAAGTCCTTTAGTCCAAAACAAATGACTTTGATTGGTATTTGCAAGCCAAATGTGCAAATTAAAAATTGAAACTCTATGTTATTAAGTCAACTTAGGTTTAAAAGACAGAATGAGATTCTTAAAGATGAAATCCACATTGAACGATGTAAGTAAATCACTATGCATTTACAAGAAGAATCTACATTTTTGTAATAAGATTTATGTCACCTATGATTGTAAGGTCACTAGATGGTGGGTCATTGAGTCTAAAAATCAAGACCCACCTTACCTTGGGTGATTGGTCTAGTAGACAAGTAGAGTTGTTTCATGTTTTATCGATTAAGATTCTATTCTTCTAGTGGTTAGGGTAGGTAATTCCTTACAATTCCTTTGGTCTTAAACTAATGACTTTATTTGATATATACGCAAAACAAAAAAGGAATCTAGAATTTAGGGGGGTTAAGATTTATGCCAATGACAAACTTTCTCATATATTATATGTCTGAGAATTGGTCTGGTAAGCAAGTAGAGTTGTTTCTGTTTTATTGATTAAAATTTGATTCTTCATGGAGGTTAGGGGTAGGTAATTCCTTGCAACTCCTTTAGTGCTAACCAAATAACTTAGTTCAATATGTGCAAAGATAATCCATAATATGATGTTAAAAAATAAAAATTAAAAGTCTATCTTATTAAGTTAATTTTGATTTGACGAACAGAACAAAATGAGATCCTTAAAAATTGAATGCTCATTGCACGGCGCAAAGATTTTTTCAATGACAAACTTACAAAATCCTAATGTGGAGAATTAGGATTCAAGTCATATTACCTCCTCAAAAAATGAGAAGTGATTTATGCATATATGTTGAGTTAAAAGAATCAAGTTTCAGAGTTCATATTTTAGTAACAAGAAGGTTTGGAAATGCTTTGCTACAGGAAGGACAATTTGGTCAGTTTCTTATCTTTCAAGAGAGATGCAGCTTTGGAGGGATGGTGTGCTTGCACTCATGGTGTCTCCCATGAGTGCATGTAGTGGCAAGCAACAAGGGAAGAGGGAGGATAGAATAGACAGAGAGAAAAAGTATACATGCTTTTTCTGCTGTCTCTTTCCACATGAGAAATCCAGGTTAGTAAGCTTTATAGTTTTTAATATAAAGAAATTTCATAATTAATTCATATATAAAGACATAAATCTATATGAGAATGTAGGGGTAATGGTTGTGGCCATCATTAAATTTGTTAAGGTTATTAAAAATTGTTAAATTTTTCTCTTAATTTTGATTTTTAAAAACAGCCAATAACAGTTAATATTTATTATTTAACATATTAAAATTGAATTTAACATATTAAAATCAATTTATAAACATATATTTCTAAACATTATAACCAACTATTTAAAGTAAAAACCTATAACTTGACAAATAAATTAATGTCCTTAACAAATTTAATAGTTAAATTAGTGTTCTTAACAAATTTAATAGTAACAATAATCTCAGCAAATGTAAGGGGTATGGATAAAGTTTTATTTTCTAAGAATTAAAAAAGAAATAATTAAAATCTGGAAAAAAACATTGAATAAATTGAAAAACTTAAATTTGGAAAGAACAGAGGAACATTGAAGCCCCAGTTCTCATTCTGTCCTCTAGTCATTGAATATTTCCAAGACACCAAAATTTTGTTTCTTCGGATGCATGAAAGTCGAAAACTTTAAAATTTTTTAGTTAATGGGTATCCATCAATCAATCAACAAAAAATTCATAAACAAATGATTGGAAAATGATATTTTCTTTTGTGAACTTGGATTGATCTTTTCTTGTTTTCAGTAATATTCTTGTATGACTTGTGGGTTTGCTTTATTTTTTGGCCGCTGCCTACAACCACAAAGTTCAAAGATTCTCTGTATTTTGGAAATCTCTGTTAGGAACGGATGATTGTGCTGTGCTCTCGCTGGATTCTTTTCAGCTGTTGAAAAGATTTTCTGCTTTCCCACTTCCTTTCCCCCCCCCCCCCCCCCCCCGCCCTCCTTTTCATGGATGCCTTCTCCCTTTTTTTGAGTTTCTAGGTGGGTTTTGATACGCCGTGTAGCTGGTTTACACCGTAACACGTTCTTAGTGACGCATATTCACCTGTTTTATTCCATTTCCACGCTGCCCATTTGGTTATAAATAGCTGTTATCATTTTGGGTTTCTTCATTGCAGCACATCTTCTGAGTCTTTGGCATATAGGTTGGGTTGTTGTCTAGTTCAGTGTTTCAACCTGAAGCAATGAGCTATACTCAACTTTCAGTGGGCTCAGGTTTGTTGCTTTTTTACTCCCTTTTCCTCTCTTTGTTCTTTCATGTCAACTTGATGAATATGTGGAGGTTTTTAGTTACAGGGACTCGTTTTTATTTGGTCATGATTTTGTCATTCATTTATAAGGTTTCTGGTAAATTTTTCTTCTTAGACTTCATTGGTATTTGACAAATCATGTTCTATTTCTGCTGCTGATTTTTAGGTAGTAGAACTGCTAGAAGGACATTTGAGTTTGGAAGAACATATGTGGTTAGGCCAAAAGGCAGACATCAGGCAACTATAGTTTGGCTTCATGGTCTCGGTGATAATGGTTCAAGGTATTATTCCTTTACATAAATTTTTTGTTTTTGTTTGACATTGCAGTGATTCAGAATTCAGAAACCCCCTTCCGATTTCAGAATTCTTTTTTCTGTCACCTTATTATCAACATCATTCATTTATGACCAGAAGCCTGATAGATGAATGGTAGATTTTCATTACAATGGCTAGTACATAATGGACCTTAAGTATCAAAGCTTAGATGCATATAACGGAACCAAGCAATTCATCACTGTATAGCTGAACATAAACCAGTAAACAGCATGATTTGATCACGTTGGAAAAAATTTTAGTGATTGTCTTTATTTGATGTTTTTTTCATAACTTGTCGCTAACAGTTGATGCAACTATGTGCTGTGGTTTACTGCTTTTGTATTAAGTACAATTTCTGCATCATGATAGACCTTTGGTGCTAGAAACAAAAAAAAAAGAAAGGAGTTCAAGAATGTCAACATCTTGTCATGTTTTATAATGAGGGGTCCATATCATGGTGTGTTCTTCACTTTTGAGCTTCTTTTGTTGAACTCTCAGTGGAGTAAATTTGATAGAAAGGGCAGCCGGGCAGTGAAATAATAGAGATTCAGTTAATTCCTGTTTTTCTTTCTCTATTTTTGTAAAGCCTAACTTGGGAAGCCTTGAATGTGGAAAGGGTATACGCCGTTTTCATGAAGGGGGACCTTGACCTTTTTGCAAAGGATATCCTTAATTGTTTTTAAATACTGTAGTTTTTCTTTTTCTTTTGTTTTCTTTGTTTGAATTCTTCTGTTGCACTCTCATGTTTAGCATAATATAAAGTATGTATATTTGCTAGATCATTGCATAGGAGACCAAAATGTTTTACAGACATTTTTTTCTCATTTTAATCTCTGTTGGCTGCAGCTGGTCCCAGCTCTTGGAATGCCTCCCTCTTCCAAATGTAAGGAAGCATATTTAGTAAATTATTGTAACTTACATCCTCTACAATGCATGAACTTTTTTACACTCCACATGGCAAAATTGAACTGGATCTCTTTGATATTCTACTTTGCAGATAAAATGGATTTGCCCAACTGCTCCCACTCGTTCAGTGGCTCTACTTGGTGGATATTCTTGCACTGCCTGTAAGTTTAGTTTCTCTCTTTCTCGGCAACAACTTGATCATACTTACTATTTCTTTATCTTTGATAATAAGAAATAAAAAAATAAAAAATCTATCACTATACTTTGACTCTGAGAAAGATCATTTAAACTATTTGGTTTGCATCAGGGTTTGATGTGGGAGAGCTTTCAGAAGATGGTCCAGATGATTGGGAGGGTTTAGATGCTTCAGCAGCACATATTGCAAACTTGCTGTCAACAGAGCCGGCTGATGGTAATTTTTCAAGACTTCTATAAACTTCCATGAAATAACACTAGAACAGCAACTAATTTGCAATTCAAAGCCAAAATTTCTAATCATTGCAAAGTCCAAGGGAAGTCAATCAGGGATTTTTAAAATTAAGAATGCATTTGAAGCTGCAAGTTGTTAATTTTCTAATAGGCCATACCCGAGTTAGTTAGTTCGAATTTCCATACTTTTTTTCTATTTTCTATACATTTGGTACATAAAATTTATAGGATATCAACTTTTGAGGTAATAATATGGTTCCATGGATACAAATATATGATAAATTTCTGCATCATTACAAATTGGCTTTTTGCTGGTTGAACTAGGCATTTAAAGTCTTTTTAATATGGTGCCAATTGATATAACAAGCTCTCTAACAATATATTGGTTTCTTTTGGTTTAGTTAAAGTTGGCATTGGAGGCTTCAGCATGGGTGCTGCAATGGCACTTTATTCTGGAACTTGCTGTGTTCTGGGCCGATTTGGAAATGGCAACCCTTATCCTGTCAACCTAAGGGCAGTTGTTGGACTGAGTGGCTGGCTTCCGGGTTCAAGGTACTAATATTTCTCATTTATGTTTTCCAAAACCTGTGCTTATTGGAAGGGATTCTGAATAAGAAATCATCATGACACGGTGTTTGGGGAGCATCTAATTTGGAGGATTTATCAGTGGTATCTTTTTTTTTTTTTGGGTAAAATGTAAATTTTATTATCAAAACTTCCACTATACACAAAGCAGCTCTTTATAATACAGGCTGCTACCAATATTCACATACAAAGAATGAATTAGCGGTACAAAAATGGCATATCAGTCTCTACACAAAACTTCTAATCCCCATTTTGAAGCAATACTGTTAGGTATAGGGGAGGATTTTGCCCTAGCAAAACTAAGTACCTTGTCACGGACATCTGTTTGTATCTGACTCACAATTGCAAACTCACTTTTGAATGTCCGTTTGTGAATTCTAGTATTCCTCTCTATCCAAATATGGCATATTTCTGCACACCATGCTAATCTTATAAGACTGCTGTATAATGATTTTCGCTTGGCCTTGTGACACAACCGAGACAATTTGATGTATAGAAAACAATACCACACTTGCCAATTAAAGGTTAACATCTTGCAGGGGGCTAAAGAACAAAGTAGAAAGGTCACATGAAGCTGCAAGGCGTGCTGCATCATTGCCTGTTTTGCTCCTTCACGGAACTGGTATGTCCCTCTTTCTCCTCTGCAGCCATGTCTTACCATATTTTTAAAATGTTTCTCAACGTCTACACCATGTCTTAAATTGCTCCCTACTTATTGCTTGAAATCCAAATACGATGTTCTATGAACATCTACAGAAAGTTTTGCTAGTTATTTTGTCAACAAATTTTTGGAAATGAGAATGGAAAATAAAGAATGGCAACATGACCAAACAAACCGAGTAAAGAAACCTCCGTATAATCCTGTTGCAGGTGATGATGTTGTCCAGCATAAATATGGAGAGAAATCTGCCAATTCCTTAACTATGGCAGGATTCCGAACCCTCACATTCAAATCCTATGACGGGTAACTTTCCAGTGTTTTAATTTGCAAGTAATATCCCACACAAACATCAGATGGAATTTACTTAATCATTTGAGGGGTTTGGTTTGGCCATGCAGGCTTGGTCACTATACAGTTCCTAGAGAGATGGATGAGGTCAGCAATTGGCTTACTACAAGGTTGGGACTTGGGGGGTCTCGCACATAACAGCAGCACAGAATAAGACCTAGTCATGGACCTGGTGGAGGGAGAAGAGGGAAGTGAGAATGGTTAAACAGAAAAACTGCATGTCTAGAAGTAGTTAAGTTAGTTGCTAACTCCATGGGTTGTGGAGTACATGGTATAGTTGAGTAAACTTTACTAGACCCCTTCTTGGTAAAATAAAATTTTGTAAGCTTTTAAATTTATAATGAAGAAGGTTAATGGTAATGACTCTAGGCACTGTGGTATTTAAACTAATATCTAGTGGATTTGGCTTCAAGCTTTATCATCTCTTTGTCTCTTTAAGCAGCATCTCATTCTGGCTTCTTAGTTATAAACTAGTTTATGTTTGAATACTCTCATGGTAGTAATATATTTTATTTTTACCAAAAAAAAATGTTTAATGGGGCAAATTGTCTATTAAAAATATAGTATGTCTTATAAATTTACTAAAATATTATTTATAAAACTATTTTTTTTTTGTTATTTCATTAAGGGTATTTTGGTAAATTCATAGGATATATTACACTTTTAATGTATAAATCTCATGAGAACTTTGTTTTACAATCTAAATTGTACTAAACTATAAAATAAGAACTATTTGATGAAAGGATAAAGAAAGCCTCAATATCAAAGGCCCCAACTCTATCTAATAGTTAATGTAATAGAATTTGATATAATCTAAACTACACTACATTTTTATTTGCTAAATGGTTTTCTAACTAGAGCTGTTGAAGGTAAAACTCCTGTTGAGGCTTGGTTTGGACTTAAGCCTTCAGCTTATCATTTTAAGGTTTTTAGTTCTATATGCTATATGCATGTTCCATTAGCTAGGAGAACCAACTTGGATGAGAAAGCTGGGATGGGAATTCTGGTTGGTTATGTAGCACAGTCAAAGGGATATCGAATTTATAATTTGCAATCTCAAAAAGTAGAAGTGCATAGAGATGTTTTAGTTGATGAATCTGCTTTTTGGAGCTGGGATGATCAGAAAATTATTAAGGAGTCTTCTTCTCAGTTAATCTTCTTCTCAGTTAAATGAAGACTCTAATGTTGGACAAAGTGCAGCTGCTACTTCTAGACACCAAAATGTTGCTGAAACTGATGATGACTCACCACTTTTGAAGGTAAAGCCACTTGAGCATATGTATGCTAGGTGCAATTTGGCTACTTCTAATCCAACTTGCTTTTTTGAGGCTTCAAAACATGATGAATGGATGGCTGCTATGAAAGAATAGCTGGCTATGATTGAAAAGAACAAAACTTGGTCACTTTGTCCTAGACCAAAAGGTAAAAATGTGATTGGGGTTAAGTGGGTTTTTAGAACAAAGCTTAATCCTGATGGTTCAGTAAACAAGTATAAGGCCAAATTAGTGGTTAAGGGATATGCACAACAGCAAAAAGTAGATTTTTCTGAGACTTTTGCACCAATCGCAAAGCATGATACTATCAAACTGTTGTTTGCTATTTCTGCTCAAAATGGTTGGAAGGTATACCATGTGGATGTGAAATATGCTTTTTTAAATGGTTTTTTGGAAGAAGAAATCTATGTAAAAGAACTTCATGGTCTCGTCACTCATAATATCCAGATGCGAAACTTTTGCAACTTCAAAATTACCACAGCTTACCAATTATTTGGTTATGAAGCAGCCATTGATCTGGACGTAAAAGCAAATTCATCATTTCATGATGTGCGGGGTTACACAATAGAAAGTAACCAAATAAGTAACCCTCTCCTCGATGAAGGTGAGATTTAAAAATCCTAGGTCCTTAATATAACCATCAAAAAACCTTACCAACTCTACTGGTTGGCACCTTCAAAAGCAAATTCAGTTTTGATAATTCAGTTAACTACTAAATATATACATCCAAGTGTTGGTATACATTAAAAGAGCGGTATTATTATTAACAACCAAAACAGCACTTGTCTAAGGGTAGTACAGGATCAGGATGACAAGAAAACAGTAATACTGGTTTCTAATTATATATCCATTTTCACAAACATTGATTACATTTGACATGTCACTGGCTACTTGCAACGTTACCAAACCTCACAAGCTACAAAGAAAATGGCCTAGAAGCAGCAACCTATGTTGGCAACGGAGATAGTTGACAATACACAGTGCCTCCTTCAAACTAATGAAGCGATTTCAAAGTAAACCCAGATCATTGATCATGATGAACACTATCTTGATTATCACTTTGATTAATTTTGATCTTGGTGTTACTATATGGGGTCAGAGGAGGGAAAGAAGGAACAGCTTGCAAAATAAATTTGCGGCCACTTCTCAAACCTTGTGTAGTGCCTGAACTTAACCTCTGTGACCCATGTTGTGGAGGAGATACTCGTTTCTGTTTTGGTGAGCTAGCTTGAAATCCCTCGGTGGGTGAAGAATTGTCCTTAAGCAAGTCAGGTGTATCAATGCCCGCCATATCACTACTGCCAGAACCCACTTCATGTGAAGCCTTGCTCACAAATGGTGAGGAGTGCTCATGAAGGCGATCTTTCAACTGGAGGCTAGGCGTGATGTGACTTACATCAGCTAGTCCTTCCCATATTGGTGAAAACTGATTTCTGGTCCTAGTTTTGATGCCATCATTCACAGTCTCTGCAGAATCCTGTTTCTCATGTGATAGGTTCTTCCATCTTTCCATTTTTGGGAATTTAGATTCTGCAATTCCAGCATAAGGACTATGTTGTTTATTAGAGAAAACAATAGAATATGGTACTAATATTTTCATTCAATGCATTATTCATTTTATAGAATATAAAATTCTAGACTCTCAGCCCTAAAATTCTATAGAACTTATGATTAGATGGGTGCATATTTTTTTTTTTTGAACAGCAAGATGGGTGCATATTTATTCATAATCAATTTTTGTTCCCAATTTTAAAAAAAAAGTAAACTTGATTTGTTCTCAACCATGGAATTTTTCTTTGAAAGTTACGTAGACATAACTGACTGGATGTCGAAATGCATTTTCTGAAAGCATTAAACTGGGGAGAGTTAGAAACAATATCATTATCCAATGAGTTCTTTTTTACAGGTTATTCTTTTTCATCGCATTAAGATTTGCATATGCATTTTCAGATAATTTATTCACTAGTGTAAAGATGCAACTCTCATTAGAAAAAAGACAAAATAATAATTTTAGGGACTGAGAGGACCTGATGTAGTGCATGCTCCTAAGGGAAAACAAAAGTTATAAAATTTCAAGACCATGACAATCAATTGCATAATTATCTTAATTAAAACCAGGACAGGACATACTTCTCAGAAAGTAAAGCACTTGAAAAAACCTGATGGCAAATCTATAAATGAATCAACTAAATAGGATAAAGAGATTAGAACCTGGCTTCTTGCCAAAGGAGTTGTTACAACCCTCACACCGGCATCCATCAGAGCATCCAACTTTTGACTAGGAATATAACAAAAGAAAATTTTAATTAAATGAGTAAAGGTCATCTCAGTGACAACTTCCTGCACTGGAAGATCTTAAGTGAGAAAGACCAGTTGCTTTCTGTTTTTATTTAAAAGGGGAAGGGGGCATTCATTTTTGAATAATTTTTGCAACATAGCATGGCAAGCTATGTTGACGTACCATGCATGCCATATTTGCTCGAGTAAGAATTCAGGATAATGAAGTAAAAAAGAACATATTTTACCAGCAGATAGGAAGCAGAATAATTTTTGCAACAAAGCACGTCAAGCTATTGACTTTAATATATACCTGATAGCATTCACAGTACTTTTTGAGGCACTTTGACTTCTTGCAATTGCATCCTCTTTTGTGCCGGGCTGAGGATGGAGTTGTCCGGTTTCCTTCTTCCTGCAAAATATTTCTTACATGAAAATCCTTCCAATTCCCTGAAGTTAAACATGTAAAACAATTCCAGAAGGTATTACCACAGCATATGCTGGAGAATCATTGGCATGTTTTACAATCTTTGGAGCAAATGCAAGAGGATTACGCAATTCAATTTGTTCTCGTGTTTCAAGAACTTTGTCCACATATTCAGGCTTATTAAAACAGTTCTCACATGCACAGGAATCTATGCAGTAAACTCCAGCAGCAAAGCACTCGCAGTAACTGCAATGACAGAAAAGAATACAGCTCAAACAAACTGCAAATATACAGAATGGTTTATAAAACATATTTTCTCTAACATGGAGGAAGATTGCAGATATGAATATTTAAGTATTTATAAGTTCTTATCAAACTATTTATAATAGATTCTTCCAATGGGTTTCATTCAGAAGGAAAGCACTCACTATGGAGCACACCTCAAACTATGAATCCTGCAATAACTAAAGAATAACAAAAAATTATGAAACTATATGTACATCTCTCCAACCTCCGAACAACAAAAAGATTTCACTTTACATGCTTTCTGAAAGAAAATATCCAACGAAAGAAAACAATATTAGATATTCACCATAGTTTGTATTCTAAGATCAATTTGTCTAGATGTTTAAAAAATAAGAAAAAAATAATAATTGTCTTCATTTCAATTGACTATACCATGCACTTAAACAAGATATGACCAACCAGGGGAACCTACAGTTCCTTGATGTTTGGCAAGCATTTAGGATATGACCATTACAGTCCATGGTTGTATACATGGGGTTATGACTTAGAGCTAGACCAGAAAAATTCAATAGCATGAAATAAAAATCCTCATGTTTCAGTTTTTCTTGACTAGTAAAGCAGGTTTATATCAACCTGCCGAATATTTTTGAAACCCTGCATTCTGCGGGCAAGAATCTCAAAGCTCAAAAAAGTGCTCTAATCCTGCCTCAAGTGCACTTACAGTTTCAAGCACCGGGATCTCTTGCAATTGCAACGTTTGCAACCTTCAGTCTCACTGGTACTTTTTGCCCTCTTCCTGGATATAGCAAATCCTTATGTCAGCAAAGAATGCCAAAAAGAAAATTAAGTTAAATTTTTTTTGAAAACAACAGAATTCATGGACACATGCCTATTCCTTTTGGGGCTATTTTGGCCTGGCTCCTCAAATTTGTCAGCATCTTGTGGACCAGTCATTTTCTCCTCACATAGAGGAGCCTGCTGATCTAAACATGATAAAGGCAGAGAATGAAATGATGCCATATTGTCAGGTAGAAGACCTTCAGTGGAAGCAACAAAAGCTTGAGCTTCCTGATGGTTATAGTTCCCAGTATCAAGAATTTCTTTAATTGTTGGCACTGAGATCACACTTAAGTCCTCTGCAAAGTTATGGCTCCTCCCAGGCACTAGCTTTTCCTCGAGTGAACTTGAATAAGAGCCCAATTTCTTGCTTACAGTTATATCAGAATCCACAGACACAGATCTTCCAATGGAATTCAAATGCAAACCAATACCAGATTGAATAGGAGCAGAGATGACCATGTTTCCACCATGTTCAGTGGACTTATCTTTGTCTGATGGAAAGAAAGGCATCTGAAAGGCAACAGTCTTGGTGCAGCTGATTGCCTGTCCACTACCTTGGGGTTGAATATTGTAAGGTACTGAAATCTCCATATTTGAAGAACTATTTTGATTAAGAGTAGCAGAACTACAGGAGGCTCTTTCTGCTTCAAATTGAAG
This sequence comes from Rubroshorea leprosula, assembly GCA_020521535.1. Lineage (NCBI taxonomy): Eukaryota > Viridiplantae > Streptophyta > Magnoliopsida > Malvales > Dipterocarpaceae > Rubroshorea > Rubroshorea leprosula. The sequence continues at coordinate 300,792 of BPVZ01000113.1, forward strand.
ATGTCTACGTATTCCACGTTGGCTATGAGCAACCTTGAACATAAAATAATTTATCACAAAAATAAATCCACAATTAATTTAATTAAATATAAAATGTATAAGAAAACCAAGTGAGAAAATTTAATTAACCTTCAGAAGACCACACATTGGAAAGCCCAAGAGTATAATAGTTAAATGCATTGACTATGATTCTTAAAAAGAACAAAATGGTATCAATAACTGAGTTTGGTTATACCTCAGCAAATCCTTCTGATATTGGTCTACAACTTTCTGTTTGGCTTTTATGCGGACAACTATCATCACATTCACTATGTTGACCACCTGCATTCTGTAACTTAACATTCTAAGAAACCTTCTGGCAAAACATGACCAACTATTTCTTACAATTACAAGGTTCACAAACTACAATACTCCTTTCCAAATCATATTGAGGAATTAAACCTATAATCAGTTACTCACCAGATCCTCCCCCAGATGTTCTAAAAGCATATTAGACTCAGCATGATCCTCAGCTCTTTTTGACATAAACTCCAGGTATTCATCATACGTTTCATCATGAGCCTTTTCATCAGAGGTCTGAATTAAATTCAGTGACTCTGAAGGCCAGTTCTTTTCTGCAAGATCAGGCAATGTCTGTGCTCGAACCACTGCATTGCTGCCGTCAGCATTATCTTTTTCAGTGGTAACTTCAGATCCAGTAAAAACTCTCTGCAATAGCTGAGATGAATCAGCAGCAGTAGGTTTCACACATCCTTTTGCATCATCCTTAATTTCCACCTCTGCAGGATCAGTCAGGTATTGATCAACACATCCTGAAGGACTGCCAGACTGGACCTCCTTTTGAGAGCATGGTATCAACCCTGAATTTAACTGTGGATCAACTTGTCCATAAGTATGTAAACTTATTTCATTTTCTGTTTCAGAAGGTAAAGAGAACGTCTCATCTCTGCGAGAAAGCAAGGAGAACCATTTTTAGACAGTAGGAGGTATTCTACACTTAGATTGGTTAAACAAAAAGGAGGGGATGGGATATTCTGTATTGCATTGTTGCAAAAGGCGCTGGATGGTGCCTAGGCATTGCTAATAGGCATTTTTATTTTTCTACAAAAAAGTGCCAAATAAAACAGAAAAATCTAAAAAATAAAAGAAACGCCTAGCATCTAGACATGCTTTTTGCAACAATGCTGTATTGTAGTCCACATTTAGGGTAGCAGAAAGCATCACAGATGAAGAATTAAGATTATACAAACCTTTTCAGAAAAGTGGTTTCTCGCTGCAGGTCTGGATGAGGTGATTTAAACACTGATGGTGTGCTTGGGAAACTAGTTTCAGAAAACCTCGTTGTATACCGTGCTGCCTTAACGGATTTAATTGGAGAGAGGCTACTAGCAAAGCTAAAGAAAGGTGACTCCTAAAATTGAAAGAAGTAAACAAAATGAGTACTAGCTGCTAATATCAGGAATAATGCATACACATCAGACTGCAACAAAAACTGAGTCTCTCATAAGAAATTTTATAACAAGGAACACTCTAAATTTCTTTGAAATGAAAAAAAAAAGGAAGAAAAAAAAGAAGTAACCATACAAATTGAAACATTATATGAAATTAAAATCCCAACCCAGTAGTTTAGAACTTCCATATTGAAATTAAAATCAAAACCCACCACAGTAAAAGCGTCAAACCAGCCATCAAATTCCTAAATAACATAATACTGTCATAACACCTCAACTATACTCAAAAGCACCATTTCAGTCGAAGCCCTAAAACAGCAGAAATGAAAATAGGGGTGAACGGAGGAGAAATGAAGAAGATCAAAATGAAATCTTTCACTCCAAATTCCACTTTTTTCCCAGCAACCAAACAGGGGGTCGAAGTAAAAAGAAAAAAAAATAGCACCCAGAAAATAATGAATATCAACAACATTGCATAAAACCTCACTTGTACGGCGGGAGATGAAGCAGTCGATGCTGACACGGGAATCCGATCTCCTTCAGGAGAATCCATTTTCTCTCAATTATGAATCCCTACAGCTTTTCTCCCAAGATTTCACTAAATTTTCCGAGAAAAATGAAGGAAAATGCAGATTGTCTCGCTGATTTTGTGGATACTTTCATTTGAATCTGGGATCCGAGCGGGAATGCACCGTGTCTCCCTGTGCGGGCGCGTGTGCTTTTTTTTTTTTCTTCTTAGACTTTATACTTTATAGGTTGGGCTAGACTGCTTATGTCAATTATTTGGACACCCGATGGTCCATGTGGTTAATTTCTAATGGGTTGGGCTCATTATGGTTTTTGGATAAGTGCACTAAGATGGACTTCAAATTTTTTGGATTCAATAGATTGACTTCACTCTTCTTTTGTTTTTTTTTTTTTGAGATGAAATATTGACTTCACAATTGGTATTTGGTATTGGAGTAAGTCAAAATTTGCCTTCTAATTGTTTCATGCCATCCAGTCCTTTAACCAATTTTCTTGTCATTTGAGTGTTTCAAATTAACTTTTGTGACATTAGTTTCCCACTATTTAAGCCAAAAGTTGGAAGGACCCCTTAAACATGAGGTTTGGTTTTAAACCAATTTAACCATTAGGTGATCAATACTATTTCACTTTCTAAAATAGAAACCAAACATAACAAAGTAATTTTTTTTCAAATTAGTACTTGGGCTGCGGAGACATTGCTGGCAGACATCTCATGACTGATCGTAGATCTGCAGCTAACTCAAGTTCAGGAAAGTGCCTCACAATCTTATGTTACTCTGCTGATGGAAGTTACATCTTAGCTGGAGGGTGCAGCAGATACTTTTGTATGTATGACATTGCTGGTCAGGTTAGTTTGAATGCATTTATGCCTATTAAAATAACTTTTGGTTTTAACTTCACAATACCATAACACCTTTTTTTTTTTTTTCTTTTGCATAAAATTGTGGTGTTTTTCTGTCTATTATTCAAGTGCTTTTATACTTTAGTGGATCTGATATGAGAAGGGGGTAGTGAAAGTTAATAGAAATCATTGAGCAGTAAGGAGTGAAATGGCTTTGTTCTTGCTGGCAAAGGAAAAAAAATGGGAAATGGCTTTGTTCTCAGGCCAAAAGGGAAAAAGAAATGGCTCTGTTAAAACTAGTACCTCTATTTTTTTTTTTTTTTTTAAACCTTCTGGATGCCATTGATGGCAATGACATTAACATTGATTCTGTTCTGTTTTCTGAATTTCATTTAAATCAATGAAAATTTCAGCATGCTACCATCATAGAGTTACAGTCAAATCTTCATACATATCTCTTATTGCAGATTGAGTTTTTTACAAGTCTGATTTGTCAGCATGCTAACAAGGCAATTACTACAAACCTAGTTTTAATATATAAAATATATATATATTGATCACTGAAGGTGATGATGATTTCTCCCATATTTCCCATAGAAAAAGAAATTTCTTCCATATGGAGCCAAGAAGGGAATTCAGGAATATAATTTTGCTTCATTGTTTATGACTCATACTTACCTAACTACATTTTAATTCCATAAAGGTCTTACATTTCTATCCCTTGCTTTCCATTCCTAACCTAGTGGCCAGTACATATTATTTTAGGTGATTGTTTCTACTTTGCTGTATGATGGTTCCGTACTTTTCCTCTTCGTTGATGATAAGTTATGTTTTGCTTACTTATGCATTTGGTCAATATTGCACAGGTTCTGCTACAACGATTTCAAGTAACCCACAATCTCTCTTTAGATGGAGTTCTTGATTTCTTAAACTCAAGAAATATGACAGAAGCTGGTCCTTTGGATTTAATTGACAATGATAACAGTGATGTAGAAGAAGGTGTTGACAACCAAACAAGAAGAAATATTGGTTACAATTTGCCAGGATCTATATATGGCTAACTGTGGAAGACCTACTGTTGGAACAAATTGCTCCAACTGGGAGGAGTTTGCAGCAGCAACAACAGAGGGTGTTCTCGTTTATTCAATTGATGAATCATTCATCTTTGACCCCACTGATCTTGATATAGATGTTACACCAGAGGTACTTTCTTTTGTCTGCTGAGTCAGAAAACCTGCCAATGTTGTTGCACTTGATTTTGAAACTATGCTTTGTTGATTCAGAGCTATATTTTTTTTCTACTCATGAGGATTTTTTT
>BPVZ01000113.1:314316-354549 GCA_020521535.1 Rubroshorea leprosula
TGAGGAGAATCGGTCTGACCGTCGGTCCATCCGTTACTGAATTCTGGAACCTGTCCTAAACCCAAAACCCAAAACCTTCTTCCTCCGTCTCCCTTTTTCTGTTTCTTCGCAACTGTCCTCCCTCGCGTCGCCATCTCGCAGACGATCTCTCTGTGAAAAGCGCTTGCGATGGCTAAGCAGAAACTCAGATCCCTTATTACATCTTTCACTCCTGACGGTGACTACCTCGCCATTCTGTCTCCAGATGGAACCGTCAAAGTATATCTTTCTTTCTGTCTTTCTTTCTTTAAGATAATTAGATTTTTTTCAAATTATGTGTATATTCATTGGGTTATGGTATTTAAGTATGATTGTTATTCTTATTATCATTACTTTGGGAATGAGTAGTTCATGCTGTTCAAGAATTTTTTTCCTTTCCAAGCGTAACGTGTTTCTTTACAGATTTTTCACAATCCTGGATAAGGTAGTTCTAGGATTGAGTATTACACGGGCATTAAAATGCCTTTATTCTTGGAAAGTTATAGTTTGGTAATATGCTCAATGGATTGAATCCCATTTTTCCTTTTTGATTTATGAGCACTGCCTCGTCAAGTTAGATTTGAAAATTGCAGTAACTTATAGAGCAGATGTGGGCTTTGTTTTTATTGATGTTTTGGTTCCATGTGGTGATTTTTGGATGAAATCAAGGCACTTGTAATTTGAGTAACATGTCTTAGTGGTTGGGCTGGTGCGTGAAAGATAGATATAATGGTTTTTTTGGGTTTGTCGTTGTGGAATACAAACCAGGTTCGAATGGGGACTTTATTGGCAAAAGGTCAGAATTTACACAAAAATGTCAGCCAAACTTAGAGTTCACTATGTTCTCCAAATGTTTGCTAGACTGGAAAACTTTTAGAAAGTAATAAAACTTGAGCTTCATCATAAAGACCTAACTAATTGAATGACTACATGTGCTGATAAACAATATGGTACTCATTATGTTAATATCATTTGTCTCATGGGCCAGAGTAGGAGACACTAATTTTGGTTTAACATTCATATTTTATCATTTTAATAAGTTGATAGAAGTTTTTTTAAGTGAAGTTCATTGATTTAGTATTATGGTTTCTTAAAGTTACATGATCCATTTTATCTCATGCCACCCTTGGATTTCAGTCTCTCTTCCCTTGATAAAATTTTATCACATTTTAAAAGCCATTTAAGAATTATTCTCCTCCTGTTAGGGTCTGCTGACAAATTTATACTGCACTTTTGCAGATCTGGAACACAAGTAATAGAAGTTTATTGGCAGAGTGGAAACAGTCACATAGTGACCCTGTAGTCAGCTATACATGTATAGCGTGCTGTTTTATTGGAAAGAAGGTAGCCTCACTCTTTTGAAAGTTTATCTTTTTATTTCTTAAAACTCATATTGTTTGGTACTTAGTCTTGTATTATTAATGTTTTGATTTTTCAGCATAAGGATCTTGATAGTTGCTTAGTAGTTTTGGGTACAAGTGATGGGGACATCTTTGCTATTGATGTCTTAATTGGTCGGACAAAATGGAAATTTACTGGGTTTTGTCCCAGGTAATGATTACTTCTCTAGGAAATTTCTTCGCTAAACTGCTTAAAATCCTTTTTGGAATGTGATGCATTCTTCTCCACATGCAGGAATATTTGTGTTTGTTGTGAAAACTTTTTCCTCTTTTTTATTATTTATCTGTCCACATAATCTTTGACCTGAACTTCAGCATGTGAAATTACTTTAATTTAGACAACATAAGCCACCTTTTGATATCTTGTTCAGAGTAAAATCTCCATTGTGCCTGATTACATTTTGGTGGTGCTATTGTACTGGATAGTTTTATAACCATTCCTTTTCTTTCCATTTATTCAGTGCAATTGCTGGTCTTTCTTTCACAGACAAAGATCATAGCCTGCAAATAGTTGGATGTAATGGAAAAGCATTTGAAATGAATTTTGAAACTGGAGAAATACTGAAGGAGTTTAAAGCTTCAAAAAAGCCCATCTCTCTGTTTTCTTTTTCATGTGGTAAGTTTGTCTCATGTTTTGTTTGCTGTTACATAATTTTCCTTGTTTGTTTAACTATCTTTCTGAAAAATTTTCAGACAAGAAATTTTTGGCTTTAGCCAGTGGAAAGATGCGGATCATAAGCCTGGAAAATGGTAAAGAACTTCTGAAGTTCGCTGATGATTTGGTGAGTTACTCTCTCATTGTCTTGATTGAAGATGTTTCTTCTGAAACACTCAAGGCATTAACAGTGTTTCATTCTTTTTATTACAGGACCATGTGCAATATATGTCCATATCTGATGATGCCAGGGCAATTGTTACAGCAGGGTTAGGGGAGAAACATCTTAAACTGTGGTATTGTGATTTGAGTTCCAAAACTGTTGTCAGTGGTCCAGTTCTTTACATGAAACAGCCTCCATTAGCTTTAGCATGCCAGAATAACAGCAATGATGTTGGTGGTTTTGTCATCTTAGCTATTTCAGAGTCTGGTGTAGCTTATGTGTGGAATTTAGAGACCAGTTCAGAGGATGAGGCTAGACCAACTAAGATTACTGTGAAAGCCAATAAAGCTGGAAGAGAGCAGGAAAAGAGTGCAAACTCAAAGAAAAGCCGTGCTTCTATTATTTCTGCTAGATTACTCACTAACAGCACGGGCAAGGGGGTGAGTGCCTGTATTGCTTATGGTCTACTAGATTCACCACAGTTTAGTGTTGTTAATGTCAGCAAAATGGGGGAGGATGTGGTTATAATTGCTGGTGATGAGGAGGAAACTGAAACCATTCAAGAGAACAAGGAAGCTACTGGGAGAGGTAGAAGATTCTATTTTGTTTTCTCCTTTTCTTTTTATGATTTCAAGGAAAAATTAGGAGGTAAATCTTGTTCTGTAAACCTGTCATATTTAATTCATCAGGCTTAACTTTAACCTTGGTGTTCTCGTCCTTAATTTTACCACATACTTAGTCCATAAGAATTAAAATTTAAAATAAACAATGTCACCTCAACTGAGTAATGGCCTTTTGATTCAACAGAGTGGACGACTTGGTTCATTTGTTTTTTCCCCTTTTTTTTTCCTTTTTCTTTTGGTTGGTGGGGATGGGGGATTGTAAGGAATTATTGCCCTAACGTTTCTTTAATATAATCATAGAAAACTTTTTTGCAGGTCTCCACAGTTCAGAATCTGGATTGATGGTTGATCCAAATAGAAAAGCAAATAAGAAAAGAGGTGCTCCCGATCCAGACCTTGAAACTACAAGAGGTGTGGAAGAGATGGGTAAGTTTTGTATTATGGTTTATTTAACTGGAGGATCTGGGATGAGATGTCTAATTGCAAAAATATATTTCTGGAAGTAACAATGTTGTGTCATTTATGGTGTATGAATGGGAAACATGCCATCTGCTATCTTGAACCTAGAAGGCACATGGCTGATTGTCTCAGATGGTTTCCATGATTGGCTCATTTGATTGTCTCACTGGCTAACTCTCTACCCATTAGAAATTTCCAGGATCTCTGTCACTTGGTCTTTTATTTTCACATTACATTTTGTTTTCATCAAGATCAACTTAAGGAATTATGATATGTAATTTACATTAAAAGGTGGCATTGGGTGGGGATGTGATATGGTTGTTCTCATTTGCGTGTGTCACCCTTGTTTTCCTTTTTCTTTCTTTCTTTCCCTTTTTTTTTTTTTTTATTTGATTGAGGGAGGAGGAGACCAATGAGATTATCCTTCCCTACTGCCTTGTGCCCCATGCCTACTTCCAATGGTAGAGATTCATCCTGTATTCCCCTTTCTTTTGCTTGCTTCTTCTTCCCAAGATCTATTTGATGGTGGTTTTGAAATAGGCCATGGAGAGAATATGGATGGAGTCCTTGTTGATGATGATCCGAATGAACCAACCATGGGTGAGAAACTTGCAAGTTTAAATTTAATAGATGAGGATAAAACCGGAAGCCATGGAAAAGAAGAAAGACAAGAATCCACTCCTGTTACAAAGCCCCCAAGTGCAGACTCAGTCAATGTCCTGCTCAAGCAAGCACTACATGCTGATGATCGTGCACTTCTCTTAGAATGCTTGTACACACAAGATGAGAAGGTTGTTTCCTAGTTCCTACTATCCCTTGCATGGGTTAAGATTTATGAGTTATAATTAACTGACATGATTACACATTTCTTTTCAGGTTATTAAAAATTCGATCTCACTATTAAATCCATCTGATGTTCTCAAGCTTTTACACTCTCTTGTTTCTATAATCCAGTCAAGGTAAAAGTGTTAGCTGTTTAAACTGGTTATGTTTCTCTGGTGACTTACATTTGAAAACTAAAGTTACTTGCCTTGTTTTCCTTCACTTTTCTTTCCTTTTTTGTCGTCAACTGTTTTTATGAGAGTGAATTAGGATGGATCATTAAATGTTGGACCACTGATGCTTCCCCCCATTAACGATGATGTTGGATATGCAGTCTTGTTCAACTATAAAGTGTTAACTTATCATTGCAGGGGTGCAGTTTTGGCGTGTGCTCTTCCATGGATTAAAAATTTACTTCTTCAACATGCTAGTGGGATTATGTCACAGGAGTCCTCTTTGCATTCGCTGAACTCTCTGTATCAGGTAAGAACCAGTGACTCCAGTATGTTGTTTGGCACCTCGAGACGTTCACGATCTCAGAGGTATTTTTACTTTAACCAATAAAATATAGCCTCTATTTGTTTATGCAGCTCATTGAATCTCGGGTTTCAACTTTTGAGTCAGCTCTTCAAGTATCAAGTTGCTTAGACTTCCTCTTTGCCGGGGTATGTATAATGTAATTTGTAGCACTAGGGGTTGTAAGGCAAGAAATTATTAATGTGATACTTTGTTTTCTTTCTTTCCCTTTAAAAAAAAAAAATTGATAGATTGTTGAGGATGAGGAAGAAGAGAATGCCACCGTTCCTGTAATATTTGAGGACAAGGACGAAAGTGATGAAGAGGAATTATCCGAAGATGCCATGGAAACTGATCGAGATGGTGAAGAGGAGGAGGAAGCACTTGATGAAGCTCTAGATGGGATTAGTGATTTTGAAGGAATTGAGGACATGAGTGATTGATATAGATAATCGTAACCAGTTTGCATGGATTCCTATAACCAAAACCAAGTATGATCTTCTGTGTTTAAGGAGAGATAGGAAGCAACGCCTAGAAGATTAAAAAGAATCTGCAAGTTCTAATTTGGTGATCAACTCCTTTGTGCACCAAGAAGTACAAATACATGTAGGGTGTCTTCACTGTCTTGAACCAAATACGCAGCTGCTGCTATTGTTGTAGTTTAGGACTTGGGGAGTCTTTAGCTTGTACTTTACGAAACAGTTTCATAACATCTCAGATCTTTTGTCGTTCAATGTTTTTTTTTTTTTTTTATCAATTTTGTGCGGGAAATGTAAAAGGAGAAACTTCGTATGAAAAGCCACATTTGTCCAAATCTATATGTTCTTGAATAGAGCTAAAATGTGCTACCTCATAGCTTCTAACAAGGTTGAGGTTGGGAGTTTGATTATTGTGAATGAGAGGATTTTTCCAGACTTTTTTTTTTTTTTTTACTTGTACGTCATATGCAATTATGCTCTACATTAAAAAAGAAAAAGGAAAAAGGAAAAAAAACTGTAACAAGTTCTTGTTGGTAAAGAAAATACAATGAAATTAAGAAAGCACAAATGGTTGCACTACATCATTGATTTGTGATTACCATAAAGATAACAGAATATCAAGGAACATTTATTGCGATCGAGTACAACATGTTTCTCTTACAAGACCGAACAAACAGAGTCCCCTAGAGAGACAGCATCAAAACATTGATACAACACAAACAAAACACAGAAACACAAAGTTTGCAGGTAAGGAACATACATACATACATACATACATACATATATATATATATATATATATATATATCCTACTAATTAGAGTCCCTCCTACACGAAGTGGTGTTATGCTTATCCTTGTCTTCATTTGCCATTCCAAACGTGTGCTTCACGGCATCAGCAGCACCGTGCGCCATGTTCCTCATTTGCTCCCCTGTCTTTTGAAGAACCCCGCCCGTTTTCTCCTTCCCCTCATGGGCCTTCTCCTTGGCGGCTTCAGCCGTCTCGTAACTCTTGTCCTTGGCTGCCTCAACTGTCTCTGTGGTCTTGTTCTTGGCAGCTTCAGCTGATTCATATGTCTTGTTCTTGGCCGCCTCTGCCTTCTCCCTCATACTGTCCATCGTCTGATTCGTCTTCTCCTAAAATATCATTAACAAAATTAATCATCATAAAGAAAACAGTATTACTAATTAATACATTAATATATAGTATAGAAGCGTACATAACACTTCTTAATTACCTCAGTACGGCCTTTGGCTTCACCGGCTCTGAAGCCCTGGTCTTGAGATGCCATTTTTGCTTAAAACTGAACTTGGAATATTGGAAGATTGACTGATCTTTGAAATGTGTCAGGGATTCTTGCTTTTGCCTGGGTGGGGAGGTTTTCCTGCGTGCTCCATTTATAGGGGACTGTGGTGCGCTAACTTGAGGACGTGTGGAAGTCCATAACACGTGTTACGAAGGAGCCATGCAAAATGGCTAAAGACTAGCCTGCGTCGAATTTGGGGAATTGGAGGAGGATTATTTTGTTTGATGACTCAACCTATGCTGTGGTGACACGTCAGCTAGTGATTTCTTAAATTCAACGTGGTCAGCGCAAGGAGCTTACACGTCCCATACGGCTATGAAACGAAATGCTAACACGTGTATAGTGTGAGTCATTTTTTTTTTTTTTTTTTTTTTTTTTTTGTAGATTTTATACTTTCTTGTAAAATATATCTCAAGCCATTTTTTTTTTCTATAAGATTGATTGTTTAGAGGTCAACAAGCAGGAGCCAACCCCCTCTGAGATTGAATTCCTTTAACTCCTTGTTTTTTGGTGGACTTTTGTAATGGGCAATCGTATATAGATAAATTTATTTATAATTTTATATATTGATAAATAAATATAGATGATAAGGTAAGGTACGTTTTTTTTTTTTGAAAAATTTGTCTAAAAAATTTATATTTTAATTATTATTTTTAAAAAATCGACTATTAGATTAAAAATTCTATTCATATTAGTTATATATATTAATTTTTATATTAATCTAAATTGTATAATTATTTAATCAAATAAATTTTATTTATTAATAAATATTTAATAATATTAAATTTCTTATAATTAACAAAATGATTAAACGTATTAAAACAATTTAAAAATTAATATATTTGATCCTTATAAATAAAACTTTTAGACTAATAATTGATTTTTAAAAATATTAAATAAAAAAAAACTTTTAAACATACCTTCCAAAAAAAATTTAAAAAACGACTTATAAAATATTGTATTCCATAAATATATATAATATTACACATAATAACAAAGTAAAAATAATTAATTATTGAAATATAGGGTTAAATAAAAAATTATGTATATAAAAGTCATCCTAAATTATTTTCCTATGCACTAACCCCATGAAAGAATTCAATCCACAGCGAAACGTTGGCTTCCATTTCTTTTGAAGCATTCTCGCGGATCCCATGTCAACCGGAGCAAGCCACGCCACACATACACCATGTGTCCAAAAAGGCACGACTAAAGGGTTTCCAGTTACAACTCCCCCTAACTATAAATCCAAATTAATATTTCACTAACTCACCTTCAATTTATTCATTAATCAATCAAAACCACAAACAAGAAATCAAGAAAAATGGCAAGCCAACAACAACGTCAGGAAGCTGGATACAAGGCCGATGACGAAATGTCCTCCGGCGGCCACACTCAGGTTAATAATGCCCTCAACCTAGAACTACAGCTATTAATCAATGTTTGAACATGGGGAGAGTTTGGGAGAAGGGCCAGGGATAAGTACAACAACAATGGTCGGAACTTACAGGCTTTACCAGATTTGGCCACAAACACCTGCTTCTTACAACTATTTATAATCATGATTAAGAAAATTAATTAACGTTTGTTCCGATTGCCTGATTAGGTGTTTTGTTGACATATTCTATTCCCTGTTTTCAATTCATTTTACAGATGAACAGGCAAAACGCTTCTATTACTTCTCAGGCTACCAACTTTCTTCAGCAGGTTTTTTTTAGCTAATTAATTAACTTAAATTAACCTCTCTCTGTTTGATTATCATTTGAATGGATTTTTATTCCATCAAGGGTTTGCATTCGTTCTGTTTCTTTTTTTCTTTTTTGGTGTTGCAGACAGGGGAGCAGGTGAAGAACATGGCACACGGGGCAGCTGAGGCAGTAAAGAGCAGTCTGGGGATGACCGCCGATAATTCTGCTTCTCCCAACCCATCAGCAGGTTCATCAGGCAACAAACAAGGCTCTGGCCCAACTGCATCAACCGGAAACAACCCCGGAGGTGCCGGTCCAACTGCTTCAGCCGGCAACCACCCTGGCGGTGCCTCCTTTGGTTCTGGCGGCAACAACCCCCGTGATGTCTCAGTTGCTTCTGGCGGCAACCTTTTATCACCCAACCAAACTGCCTCCGCTGGCAGCCACCGCAGCAACCCATCACAGGCTAGGTCCTGAAAAATTCCAGTGAAAGTTCTCTACTTTGATTTATGATGATTGATGAGCCTACCTTAGTGGTGTTCCATGCATCCTAGCTAGGCTCCTTTTGCTATACCTCTCTATTATGGAGACTGTTATGTTTTGCCTTTGTTTTTTGGTCTTTTTGAGTCATTAAGATTCAGAATCTCTGTGTTCTGTTTTGGTTGTCCTCTATTCATATTCTTCTATGAATAAAGATTTAATTTCCTTTAAGCAAGCTTCTTTTTTTGTTAAAATTGGAATGAAGCCTTTTGTTTTTATATATTCAACAGAAAGATAAGGAAGAAGGTCACCAGCCACATCATGATTCATTTTTCATCATAGTTAAATGCACTTTCTTCCGTAATTTTTCTCCATAAAAGAAACTAAACACAAAGATTGTGAACTCCAATTTCAGGATCAACAAAGAAGAACCTATAAATCAACAACCTAACAATCTTGTTAAACCCAAAAAAGCATAGAGAAGATTCATAAATATATATATAGGACAATAATGTGGATGCAAATGCAACGCTCTTCTTTGTATTGAACCTGATGGAAGAATTATGGAAGCAACCACATCCTTCTCCTCACGTTCTCATCTTCCCCCTCCTATCACAAAGCCATGTAAACTCCATTCTCAAACTTGCTGAGCTATTTGCCCCAGAAGCATTCCATATCACCTTCCTAGACTCCAAGCACAATATCAACCATTTCACCAAATAGCACCCCGACAATGCTTGGAAATTTTGTATGGGCTTGTTAATAGCAAAAGGAGGTTCCATTTGAGAATTGGAACCTGGCCGGATTCCGTTACTGGAAAAGTTGGTCAAGAAGAAGACATTTCAATTGAGAATGTGGAGGGGACTAGAGAAAGGAGGTACTTTGAATTGGGCTCCAAAAGAGGGTGTGCTGGCCCATTAGGCCTTTCCTGGGTTCTTGACCCATAGTGGATGGAAACCCTACGATTTGTTGGTCCTTGCTTTGCTGATCAACAGGTGAATGGTAGGTTTGTGCGTAAGGTGTGGTAAATAGGGTTAGACATGAAGGATGTGTGTGGTTAATGATTTGATGATGGATAGAAGGGATGAATATTGTCGAATCTGTGGATAATGTGGTAAGTTGGTTAGTGAATGTGTTAGTTTTGTCTTGTCTTTGCATTGTAATTTGGAGTTTGGACTACGTAATAAAAAATATAAAATGAACGAGTTTGAATGCTTATGATAATGCTAGAATTATGATAGTGTTTATAACTTTGGTCTTCGTATTGTCTATGATGATTGACTTGATATAAGGGGCAAGATTTTGGGATTCACTCGACCAAAGTCTTCTCCCTTGCCGATGGGTATTGCTATGCAATGGGGACTTAAAGATGTTGTGATTTGTAAAGGAATAGATTTGTATATTCTTTGACTCCTTGCTAGTTTTAGGTTTAGTTTGAGAGTGTTGAATTGTAGTTGTAGCTGTTGGTCTTTTAGATTTTTAATATTTTAAAAATATATTTAATATGTTTAATATATTTAATATTTATTTTGATTAATATTTTATATGTTTTTTTAAATAGTATAAGGATAAAAAAAACTAAAAGTTAAAAAATTAAGAAGCATTATCAAATAAAGTCTTAAAAGATTGTATTCTTTGTAATAGCTTATTTGTTGTTTACTATAAACTAACCTTATGTTTGAGTTGAGAGGAATGGAGAAGAGGGAGAGGAAGGGAAGAAAAATTATATCATTTCATTTCTTTTCATTCACTTTATTTAGAAAGTAACTAATTTAAAAAAAGAAAAGAAAAGAAAAGGAAAACTTTTCCTTTTTTCCCCTCTAACTTTTTTATAACCAATTAGAGATTTTTTTTTCTCTTCCCTTCCTTCATTTCCCCTCAACTCAAATATACTCTAAATTTCACATATTATTAAAAAAAATAATAAATATTCTCTAACTAAAGTTCTCTTACCAAATTACACAATATTACAACAAATTACTTTATAAGTCATGGATACATGGAGTTTGAAAATATAGCCTATCAACAATACCACGAAAAAAAAAAAGGTCTATCAAGCTCAAATGCATGGTCACGACTCACATGGGTTTGTTAGTTATACTATACTCTATGGTAGCCGAAAATGAAAAATGGAAGATTGAGGGAAAAACTTTAGAGATATCAAGAATAAAATGAGACAAAATAAAGATAAGGAACCAATTGAAATACCTTGTAAAAAATAAAGAACCATTAGTGAGAAATTAATCCACAAAGTGGAAACAAACAGGTTACACCCAGTCGTATCGAATCCGTCTTGCTACCGTCCCCTAAGATTAATCGCTCCCTCTCGAAGCTTCCATTCCTCTGAAGTTCATAAGACGAGAAAAACTTAGGAGGGAGGGCAAACTCAAAACCCCGGAAGATCTCACAGATCTTTGTAGCGACGTAACCAGAGGTTATCTGAGACGGAAAGTTCCGTGTGAGGCAGACATAGTATACTAGAAGTGAAAGAGAATGTCTCTAACGTGCGTGAAAATGTCGGAGGATGTGTGGTTAACTTGCCTCACGCATGCATTGTCGACCGAGACTGAGGAAATTATGGGTCTTCTTCTCGGTGATATTGAGGTAAAATTTTCGATATGATTCCTGCTCCCCATTTTAGCTTCGTGGGTTTTGTTATTTTATCTGTGTATGTGACTTGTGTCTGCTTGATTTTGCTCCTGAGGTAACTGGGAATAGTGTTGAGATTGTTTGGGATTTTGTTGGTGATTTGAATTGCGGTTTTGTAATTCTGGCTGAGAGTTCATTTATTCTATGCTATTTGAGTTTTTTTTTTTTAAACTATTTTGTAATAGGGTTTATAAATTTTAGGTTGCATTTTATTTGATTTTCTTTCATTGAGTGTAGAACTTAAACTCTTGGGCTTTTTGGGGAAATTTCTGCAATGGGATTTGGGATTTATGGCCTTGCCTTTTTATGAGGGGTTTATTCTTCATGCTGACTCTGGGATTTTTGGAAATTGCTTTATTTTTTTTTTTCCCAAAATTTTGGGCTTGTTTATTGAGGATTGTTGGGTATTTCATTATATTCTTAGCCTTTTATCTTTCAGAGGAAAAAGTCAACTTGTTTTTCCTCTACTAGCAATTTAGTTTTGTCGTTTGGATACCTTAAAAGCAAAGATTGAAGATGAAGTTCAGAAGTTGTTTACATCTTATGATTTTGGTTTATTTATGGAACTCCGTTGGACTAATTTTGGTTCAGTTTGGATGCTCTTGATGAGCCAAGGTAGTTAACTTCATTTATATATATGATTTTGAGTTTATTTAAAAGCTTGAGCTTTCACGAATGCCTGGCACATAAATTCTATGGTGGTAGTTTTGGCAGTGAATATACCTTTGTCTATATTGAATAAATTATAACAAATCTAGTCTCGTTTACCTTGGAATTTGCAAGAAATAAGAATGTTGTAGGAGTATTGTCATAAATCTGTGATTTGTATTTTATTTGTAAGATTATTCTTTTTGTTTATGATTGTTTTGCTTTCATGTTGTGAATTTTCAGCACTCAAAAGATGGACATATCACTGCACTGATATGGGGGGCTTCTCCACAATCACGATCTGATCGGAGGAAGGACCGAGTAGAGACGAATCCAGAACAGTTGGCTGCTGCATCAGCTCAAGCTGAAATATCCTTGACTTAATCTTTGTGGAGTGTTCTATTTTTTATTTAAAACAATGCAATTACTTACTGTAACTTTTATATTTGCCCCAGTATGAGAAACCAATGCCATTTCTTGCTTTTGGCATTTTATTTGCGTGTTAAGAGGGAGGTAGTTAGACTGTTATGTGCAAATTATGTCATGTTAGTAGGGTGCTTGGTGATATTTAGTTTTAGTTATTCCAAATGTGCTGGTCATCATTTTTTCTTTCTTTTTTTTTTTTTTTTTACAGAATAGTTTTTTGCTCTTACATTCTTTCAGAAGACACAATTGCAATGGTGAACTAAAAAACTCATGTTACAATAGACTCTTTATGATAATGATGCAAGGTCAATGTAGCTCTAATTATGAGTGTCTCTTGCATGTTTTGTTTCATATTTTCAAGTTCAAAATACTGTTTTTGTGAAATTAACTTCAATACACAGAATGACTGCCTCAACTGGAAGAACAACAAGAGTGATTGGATGGTACCATTCACATCCTCATATTACAGTTCTTCCATCTCATGTTGGTAAGAACAGTGTGACTAGGTCTAGCTCCTTTCTACTGCATATGATATTAATTTGTACTCTAGCTTTTCTTGAGAGAAACACATCAAAATGTTTCATTAAGTATATCAAGATAAGATAGGGAGAGTGACATTAAACTTTGTACTATTCCGTGGATTTGTTGTCAATGGTTGGAAAATCACTTTTCTTATGCCATCAAGGTATTTTAGACAATGAAATTGAGGTTATTCTTATGGGCCTTCCTTAGAAATGTTGTCCATTTTCTTCAAAAAATTCAGTGATTTTCTAAAGGAGTGACTAATCCACTATGCTTGTCTAATTCCTATAATTCTCTATTCAATTTAAAACTTTCATTAGTTTGCTTTACCTTTCTTATTTTATTATCAGTTTTACTTTCAAGCTTATTTATATTATCACTCATTGGAATGTTTTTCACATTCTTCTAAATGCTTGAAAGCCAGTCTTTGAACTTTTTCTAGGTTGAATAATGCCCATTTATTTATTTGTTTATTTATTTTTATTTTATGGTTTGTTGCTGAACATTGAATTTGATATCCAACCTTCACCTTCTGCAGATGTACGGACTCAGTCGATGTATCAACTTCTTGATTCTGGATTCATTGGTCTGATATTTTCTTGTTTCAGTGAAGATACAAACAAGGTCCTGTGTTTGACTTGCTATTAAATGGGACTGTGATCTGCAACTTTAATGTTTTGTTGGCCTAACTAGACTCAAAATATAGAACTGGTAATTTCAGGTTGGAAGAATTCAAGTTATTGCCTTCCAGTCTTCAGATGGGAAGCAAAATAACATGTCAGGGTCTGTTCTGCAGTCTCCTGTATATAGAAGTTCAGTTGTTGATATTGAATCTTCTTTAAGTTCCTCAGAGAATTCCTTGGTGAGGTCTGGATCTACAAAAGCAGATGGTCCTGAAGAAGACACTGGTGATTCTCGATCAACCTTAACTTATAGTAAGGTAAAATTTTGGTTCTCAAAGTTGGATTGTCTAATGCCCCTTTACATGACCATTATGGTTTCCAAACTAGCTTAATGTTAAAGACAACAGTTAAGTGCCTGGATTCTGCAAGCCATGTCGTTGGCAAGGCTACCTTTTCTTGTGTTTAGTCCTAAAAAGGAATAACTTTAAACCATTTAAGTCCTAAAGCTTTAATTTGGTTTAAATGAGTGATGAGTCCTCTAACTAATTAAAAATTTGCAGTTGAAATCTTTATCATTTCATTAGATGGGAAGTAACAAAATTACTGAAATGAAATTAATGGTGGTGGTAATAATCAATTATTGGCTGTGTGATAGGCTAATAGCCAATAACCAATAAGCAGTTAGCATACCTTGACCCTAGTATATGAGTTGATTTATGAATAAAACTCACAAGATATGCCTACATTTATTTATGAACTAGGTTTTGCTTCGTTGATTAGGGATGAGATATCTGCTTTAATCTTTATTTTAGTAGTTGAAAATAGCGAAGGAATATTCATGTGGACTTGCAGGATTGGAAACTGTTACAGGTGGACTTGCAAGATTGGAAAATATTAAGGGTGTTAGAGTAAGCTCGGCTAGGAATCTCCAATGTTAAGTTAGAGACTAAAGGAAATAATCTTGAGAATGATAACTTTCTCATCCTTTATTCCTTTGGTCTTGGTAGAGGTTTTTGAGATAGATGCCTCTTTAATGTTTGCTTCAAGGGGAGCCATATGCTGTTTTAGGTTCAGACTACACTTTTTTATGCTTGAAAATAATAAGGAAGTCTCACTTTGTCATAGAAGAGTGCTAATGGGAATAATTGGCATGCCATCTTCAACCCATTTTTCAAGTTCAAGGTTGAAGGGGAAGTTACAACAATCTCCACAAGAGCCAAAGGAATGAAGGAAAATAGAGATGGTGTTCTAGGATCATCTCATTCCGTTACAATGGAAGAATAATTTTCTTCATTCAACCTTTGACTTAACCATTGAAGGTTTCTTGTTGGAGCTTTCTTTGATGGTCTGACACCTATAGGGCCATGGCATATTTTTGTCTTGTGGGTATATGTTATACTTCCTTACAACAGCAACAACAACAGCAACAACGACGACAACAACAACATGGTTTATACATGCTTGCAACCTCACAATAAATATGTTGGCATGTGAGGAAACTCACAACTTTTTCTTGCACTTTTGTCCTCATTATTTTCTTGAAAAACCAACCTGCTGCTTTAACCTCTTGCTTATGAAGAGAGAAAAAAGAACAGAAATGCAAAAGAATGGGTAAGGGAGAGAATTGGGGAGATGGAGGTTAAGTTGGTAGAGAGATGGTATGACTAGCTCAAAGCTTGCATTACCTTTGCCAACAAATCCAGTTATTGGCTTTGGCTGATCTGACCATAGAAGAAGGGGGAGAAGAAAGGAATGAAAGAGGAAATGTGTGGGTTATCTAATCATTGTGACCGGATCTAGTGCCAGTGTGAACCACTACAGCAAATCAGAAAATGTTGGTATGCTGTAGAAGGATGAGAGGTAAGAAAATGAATGCAGAGAAAAGGAGGGATGTTATGTAAGGTGTGTGTTAATGTCAAGAAATGGGTTGCATTTCACCATGAGGTATTGTTTGCTTTAGCCTTAGGTTACATTGTTTTATCCTCCGAAAGGCCCTCATGAAAAAGGGTAGGCCCCTACTTACAAGTCACTACTATACTTGACTTGGGGCTAATAATAGAGACTCACATTGAATGGTAGTCAAGGATAGTTGTGACTTATAAGTAGGGGTTTATCCCTTCTCCCATGAGGGATGTTTTGAGGACAAAACATGTAGTCTAATGGCTAAAGTGGGTAATACCTCATGGCAAGGTGCAACCCAATTCTTGATGGCAATAGTATGGCATGCTGCTAATGCTGACAAGATATGCCCAAGTAGATGAGCAGCAAGGAGAGAACAAGATGGAGAAAGGGGTGAAGCCAGGGAAAAAGAGTTAGGGAAAAGGAGAATAAAAACCATTTTTTCATTTTATTCCTATTCCTTGATTGTTCTTTATCCAGTTATCTTGTGTTGTTAACTTGTCAAATCCAACCAACTAATATTCCTCCCTTTTTCCATTCCCTTCTTATTCCTTCCCAAGGAGCAAATTAACTACAAAGACTTTTGGTTTCGCTAAAAGATTGACTAATGGCCTTAAAGAAGGAATGAATTCCTGATGAAATATAAAGTTCACTGAGTTAAACAACTGGTTGCAAAGGTTGGATAACATGTTGCCATTACAAAGAATTTAAATTGCCTTCTGTGTTTAGAAGCCAATATATAACTGCTTTCCCCCATCAAATAATCTGAATTAATGGGAGTACTACTGCAAATTTATAAATAGGTGTACCATTCAATGGTACAAAATAAAAACTTTAGTCTCACAGATAGATGCTTATCTAAATTTAGAAATGGTTATGCTCCAAGATTTTTACCACAGTAATTGTGCCAACCTATAGGATTATCTAAAATTATAGTTATTTCCATTAGCAACTAGTTATTTTTTTCAATAGATGGTTGTTTCATATTTTGGACAAAGCCTCTCAACATCATATCTTTGGTTTGTCTGTAAACTACACATGGATCGTAAGGTTAGGATATAATGTTTCTTCTTCCCTAGATTTCTTATGGGGTAATGATTTTCACAATGTCATCCAGTAGATCCTAGACATTACCAAAGATTTTGCTCCTTCTGGATACATCTTCTTGCTATGTTCAGATAATGGTAAACTTGCTTGTTCATTTGGTAATAATGTGGTTCAAGTTAAACTTGGTGGGTACCTCAAAGAGAAGCATGTGTTTTAGAAGTGCAGTGACCACCCATGAGCATGTTCATCTGTAACTGTTGCCTTTCCTTTGTAATTATTCTGTAGAACACCATAGGTTGGGTCCACTTTGCTTCTTGCCCATTTTTTTACAATGCTTTTGCATATGATTGGCTAGGGTGGGGGCCGATCTTCAGACTTGGGCAGTTTCATTGCTAATGCTGATGCCAACTATCTAGGGAGAGAGCAAGGTGGAGGAAACTATAATTCCAATAATTTAGAGAATGCCATAGATGATATTGACCCCATGGATATGTCAGAAAGCATGCAAGAAGCAATGCACCGCTCAAACTTGGACGTGAGGTATATCTTAGTATGTGATCACTTGATGCTTTATATCTCTTGTTACATGCCTACAACATCTCTTTGTTATGTGCCTGTGGCTCTTGTATGCTTACTTTGACTTTTAAAAAGATTAATTTTCAGAAATTCTTATTGAGGTTTTAACATGAATTTCATGGTAGATGGTTTATCAATGTGGTTTGGTTTTCTTCTTGGAGATAAATTGGTTTATCCATGTTCAAGTTGATTGTGATGCAGAGTAGACAAACTAAAGGTTGATGAGACAACAATTTTACAATTACTTCTCTTTCATTGTTCAAGATGAAAAATTCCTCCAATTTAAACTAATAGGGAAATGTTTGGATTAATCCATTCCATGCCACTGAACTGTGTGTTCAGCACATAGGAACTATTCTTTCACCATTTACTAAAGGATTAGTCTGGCCACACAATTAAGAAAGTTGAATTTCTAAGGCAAATATGGTCAATTGTTTGTGAATTCTTGGAAACTTCTTTATCTGGGAAGTTTATTGGTCTGACATCCATCAGATTCAGACCAGAACTTGCAAAGCTTGCATCATGGTGATTCTTTAAGCAGTTAAACCTTGAGAAATAGTTCCTAGTAGCAAATCTTTGGTTTCTTTTTGGTTGAGATAACAAAAAGAAAGAACAACTGGGAATGCAAAAGTTGTCACTGTGGGAAAAATATTATATGATAAGCACTCAATTAAGCACAATAACAGATTGTGTATGGCTAAGAGTAGAAGTGCCATGCAATATATTTGAATTAAGCTTCCTAGATGTGATGTCTATTAATAATTGCTATGAAATTGTTATGATATTAACTTTTCTTTTGGTTGAGGAAATACCTCTCTTCAAGTCACCAGGTCTAATGCTTGGAATTAAAATTTGTTTTCATTGTTTGTCACTGATAGAGACATCAGTGATGCTGTATCCCTAATATCTCATTTCTACAACATTCATGTTTTAGGAAAATGGTGTTGACAAGGAGAGGGCTCGAATATGTTCTGGAATTGATGGCATTAGTATTGAAGTTGTTATTGATTGTCTATGAAGTTCTCCAATCGTGTCCAAGGAATGTTTACCTTTGCTCCATTAGGAGTTACTAGTTCATAGATGATTGTTGGGTGTCTGTGTGTTTTTGTTCTGTCTAGTATCCCAATTATTTTCTGTGAATTAGATTCTTGTAATTAAGGGGGGAAACCAAATAATAATAATAATAATAATAACAACAACAGCAAAAAATTATATGTTGAATTTAAAAATTTTTGCTCATGGATCTTCATCCTATAAGATCTTAAGTTATGTGAGTTTTCTCTTGAGAGTGTCTTGAGTTTTCCAACTTTGTTCTAGAAAGCTGCTTAACTTCAAAGCAGAGCTTATGCCCAAATCTCAATTCTCAACGTGCACGAGTCATTAGAAGAATTTACCTTTTAGGGGAGGAGTTTCCAAGGGAAACTCAGGTTTATTCTCCTTTTGCTTTCCCCTCTCTTTCCTTTTGAGTTTGGCTTTGGTGTTAATAGTTGTGGTTTACCTGTTAGCCATGAATCTGAAAGTTCTTTCTCCATGCCATCATTTTATGCTTTGTGAATTTTATCAGGACAAATCAACCAATATTTCTCAAAGTTGCTTTTCATCTCAATAAGGTGTCATTAATTAATGGTTGCCTCTGCTGTTTATTCCCCATCCTTTTATGTTTATTCATAGTTGTCAAATGTGTTAATCTCATTCCTCTTTGACTTGTTGCACTAATAGACGATTCCAATCTACCATAAATGTTAATCTTTTTGGGTAGTATACGTTAAATGAATCCATGCATTTGGATCATTTCATTCACACATATATATTCATGTTATGCATTTGACTTATATT
Source organism: Rubroshorea leprosula (assembly GCA_020521535.1). Lineage (NCBI taxonomy): Eukaryota > Viridiplantae > Streptophyta > Magnoliopsida > Malvales > Dipterocarpaceae > Rubroshorea > Rubroshorea leprosula. The sequence goes on from BPVZ01000113.1 coordinate 333,152, forward strand.
TCACTTGCGCACATCATCCTTGTCTTATTCTCTCGGGAGTTTGTATAAAACAGCAGTTTAACTTGAGGTCCTCAAATTGGCTTTATTTCTCTGGCAGTGGTGCGGAGTTTGTAAGGAAGGAAATTCCACTTTGTGTTTTACCTACATCATTTCTGGTTAAGCTTGAATCACCATTAACATCATTTACGGATTTACAACGTGTACTGTTTGAAGAAGAGCGTGCAGCATACAACCAGGCCATCTTGCAAAATATGAGGTATTCATATAACTTGCCTTCACTTCTAACCATAATAATAATAATAATAATAATAATAATATGCCTTTACCATATATGTTTCTTTTGTGATTTCATTCTTGACTTTATAATGTATTCTAACTCATTGCTATTTGACATAGGGATGGGAAAGTGCATCCCCTTACTTTCATTCATCATACCTCAACATATCAGTCTTCTATGTGCAAACTAATTGAATACTGGTTAGAAACGGATACTCTCTACTTTAAGTTATATATGCCTGTCTTTGTGTTATTATTTACACATTCTTTCTCCTTGATCATGCAGTTTAAGTCCTGCTATCAATGCACTTCAGGATCGGTTGAAAGAGAATGAAATCCGAGTATGTTTGAAGTTAAAATACAGTCTTGTAGCAACCTTTCTTAACTTGAATTTACTTTTGGAAAGCAATGATATTTTCTTGACCCCTTTACTGTTATGTCTGTGCATCTGAGTCTCCATACTTCAAGTTGTCAATTCTTTTTATCAATTTTGTCACGGCCTGATCTGTTAACCTTCTCCGGTATATCCACAAATTGGTGGTCATTTTGGAAATCCAACTCCATATGTATGCATGCATGTTGACATAACAACTACCATATGATGTGATTAGTTCCATATATTTGTCTATGAAGATTCACAAGTGAATCAATATAGCAGATAAAATTGATTAGATCCCTCTCTGTTCTGTCCTGTATTGTTATTATCTTTCTGATATAAAAATTCTCAAGGCTAACTAGATTTTGTTACAATAGTTAGCAATGTTGGCCAATGAAGCAAAAATTTTGGAGACTGAAGCCTTAAAAGGGAGTGTACTGAGTCCTCATCGTGGTTCATCTCATGGACTAAGAGGAAGTGCTTCGGTTGCTCAGAGAGACTTGCATAATTCAGCTGAGCCCATGAGTATGAGGACGGTTGCTGGTTCTGGTAGCCATAGCAGAAAAAGTTCTTAATAAAAATTTTGAATCAATCCCATTCTGCATGCACTTCGTAAGTGAATACATCCAGGTGTAAGCTAATTCCCCAGTGTTCCTTGTCCATTGCCCCTTCCATGTCTTTGATAAATTGTTATTATTATTGGCTACATTTGTTTCATAATTTAGTGTTATTTCTTGGTCACTACAATGACATTAGTGCCATCTTGAGAATGTTAGACAATGAGAGATGCATTCTGAAATTTGTTCAATTCATCCTGTGTCTAGGTTCAGGATTGAAAACCGTTTCTTTATCAAGATTTTGAATTAATCAGTTACACTATTCTTTGCAAATTGATGATACGTATTGATCAAGATTTTGAATACTAATACACCAACTAATTATCAGTTCCTCTTTTCTTTTGGCTTGTTGTCTAGGTTCTGTGGGTCTTAACAGTTTCCCCAAAGGAACTTCTACAACTTGGTCGTCTCCTTGTTGGTGCCAGTTTCCAGAATTCTGAGGTTTACCATTGGTTATTTGTTTTCTTGATAAATATTATTGTCTTGATGGTCTCTACTAAAGGAGGAAAATACATTGGGAAGAACTAGATGAACAGTGATGAGAGTTTCATAGAATCCTGCTCCATGCATGCACATTTTGGTTTACTTCCTCCAAATGTAATTATAACTCTTTTTGTACACAAAGTTGTATTGCATTTTCAGTGGCATGTTCATCATTTTATTTTATTTTTAAAGTGTTGGCTCTCCGTTTGACATATTTGCATTACTTCGTCCCGCAATTAAGTATGCATATACGACGTTGAAAATGAACAAAAAGAGAAAAATTGATATGTCATCTGTTGGTAAAATCAACTTCACACTATTTGGCAGGAGGGAAGAAAATGGAGGGGAAATGAAGGAGGAAGGAAAAATTGAAAGAGAGGAAGGAAATCTATTACTTTTTTTCTTAGCTCATTTCCGTTTAAATTACAGGTAATAGTAAGGGAACGTATATTATTAGAAATAAGTTTCGTAACACTCTACGAAAGTAATCAACTCTATTCATATTCTCTCTCTCTCTCTCTTATTTTTATAGTTTTTTAGGAATGAATAATTTTCGTCTTGCCAAACATGACCTAAGAGTTGCTCAAGGAGAACATAGCAAATATCTTCTAGGTTTTTTTTTGGAAAATCAAATATCTTCTAGTTTGGTATAAAGAGAAGAAAGGGAAAGGACGGAAATCTGTCTTTTTCCTCTTGTTTTGTTGACGCATGTAAAGTTGGGAAAATTTAGCCACAAATTAACAATGGTATTGTTGAAGTGTTATGCAACTTAATAAAAATTTGATAAATAAGTAGGATAAAGTTATATATTAGTTTTATTATTAAGAATATTGTATATAACAAATGTTTTTGTGATCATTACATATATTGTGATATTATTAAAGTAAAATACTGTTGACATGATATCACACATTATGACTTTAATAAATTAAGATATTGTTGATATGATATTACTATTATAAAGCAGGCTTTGTCTTGAAGTTAGAGGAAAGGAATATCTTTTCTTTGTTGCTCTTTATACCAAGCGAAAACCCAAAACAAAGAGGCATGTAATAATGCATAATGCACAAAAAACAGAGTGATGGTAATGGGGTGAGATGGGAGAAATGAAAAGGAGAGAAATGGTGGTGGTGATGGATGGATGTGCATGGGCATGGGGGTGGAGCGATTCACGAGGAGAATCGAATCAGCATCAGCCCACTTCTCTTTACAGTTTGCCTCTTCTTTCCTTTACCATTCTCCAAGAGAATGGACGACAGTTCTTCTTATTATTATTTTCCCTATTTTTTTCTTTAATTTTGCTGAGATTTAAACTTTAAAGAGATAGACAATAGTAAAGTTGAGAATCAAAAGAGAAGCAGCCGCAGAAAAGAGAAAAAGAAAAGATGGTCAAAATCAAAACCTCGAAGACTTAATTGTTATTCCATCATCAGCTTCAATTCTCTCTTTATTGAAACTCACCACTTGTTCTTCCCTTTTCTCTTTTTTGCCTTTTCTTTTTTCTATTTATTTCTCATTTAATTCTCTCTAAATATATCTACATAATCATCATGAAAAATGAAAGAAAGAAAAATGATTCCATTTAGATGCCTCTTTCTCTCTTTTTCTCTTTGAGTTCACCAACAAGAAAGAGAGAGAGGTGTGTGTGTGTGATGATCTGAAACCCTAATCATTCCAACTTAGCCTCACTCTCTCCGTCCTACAATATATGTCAATATTTTTTTTACTAAATTTTATTTTAAATTAATTATCATTTTTATATTTTTAAAATACATTAATTAAAATTATTTCTTTCTTACTTTTTAACCATCTAATTTAAAGCAAACGGAGATGATTTGGGTTACTAACGGAAAAATAAAGGGAATTCTTTTGCCATATTGGAGCCAAAGCAGTAGGAATATTCAAGTTTAATTTGTAAAGCGGAAACCATTTTTACCCATACATTTGACTGTCAATTTTGCTGATTCTCAAAGTAGAATTGAAAGAGACATAACCAAAGTGATTGAGAAAACAAGTGGCCCTGGCTGCCTAGGTTAAAATGTTGAGAATATTCATCACATGGACAAGAAAGGAATTAATGCTTGTTTTGATTCTTAAATATCAAATAAAATGCAGCCACCTATTAGCTTGAAGAAGGGATCACAGCAATTGGGATTTCATGAGGGTCCCATATTCAGTGGTCAAAGACCCTTTCTAGTTTTCGCTTAGTTGTGCACAATTTTGTGTTTGCCCCTTGTTGTGTTTGTAGGCTAACAGGATCTTCTGTTTGCTTTATGTGGGATCCTCATTTAATTTTTTGGGATCAATTTTGCTGCTACAAGCTTGACTAGGCTACAGTACATTATGACCCAGAAAAAAAAAAAAAAAAACGAAGCTAGCCAATTCCATGTGAAAATATACCTTTTTTTATGCTTTTGTTTTTTAGTACTTTGTTGTTAGAATACATAATGAAAAGTGAATATTACCTAAATATTATAACGTAAATCTAATACATCTTTAAATACCTATATAAGGAAGATATTATTGATTAGTGTTCACCATAAGAAACTTTTTTAAAAAAAAATTCAAAATAAATAAATAAATACATTTTTTGTCAAAAATCTTGATTAATAAAGAAAAAAACAAATTAAATTTTATTCAGCTAAAGAAAAATCTTACTCCTACCACGCGGCTCCATATATACAATTAATCTTAAATTGCTTAGGTTTGCTCAAACAAGAGTATTAAAATAAAAAAGAGGCAATTGTATATATCCATCTATATTAACCTGAATTCTTGAATAAACTGCGAACAGCAAAACAAATACTAACCAAATTAAAGCACGTATTCAGATCGAGTTTCAAAAATTCCAGTCTTTGGGAATCATAGGCGGAATTTTCCTTTATCTCTTTTCTTTCCTTTTTAGATTTCATTTTTTCCTTTTATATTTTCTTTAAAATGAGTCCATTTATCAAGGTTGCAAGAACTCGAAAAAGTACATATCACAGCCCTCCATTTATTCCTCTTTTTCCCAGCTCTAAACATGTATATATAGAAGCCCCCATCACCCTTTCCTTCAGGAAAACCTTCTTCTTCTTCACTTCTTGATCATTGCAAAAAATTCTTCACATCATCTTAGGGTTTGTTTATTTTTCTCTCTCTCTCTCTATATATATTTCTTAAATTTAATTTTTGTATTTATGCTTGTCATGTGTCTTGAATTGCTTTTTCTTTGATGCTGCATGCAGTGAAAAAACATGAGTAGGCCAGGTGATTGGAACTGCAGGTCATGCCAGCACCTCAACTTCCAAAGAAGGGACTCATGCCAGCGTTGCGGGGACCCGAGGTCAGGTGACTTTGGGGGATTTGGAGGGAGGGGAGGGTCGTCGTTTGGGTTTGGTACGGGGTCTGACGTCCGCCCCGGCGATTGGTACTGCACTGCTGGGAACTGTGGTGCTCACAACTTTGCCAGCCGCTCTAGCTGCTTCAAGTGCGGTGCATTCAAAGACGATGCCGGAGGCTTTGACTCTGACATCCCTCGCTCAAGGGGGCTTGCAGGCAGCAGCAACCGTTCTGGATGGAAATCCGGTGACTGGATATGTACCAGGTAGTTGGCTATAAAAATAAATCCCGCTGAATTTAGTACGAAAAAAGTGTTGTGCAGTACGAGTATAGAAAGACTGCAAATTCTCCTCTAAAATTTAATATGAACACTGATGCAGGTCGGGATGTAATGAACACAATTTTGCAAGCAGAATGGAGTGTTTCAGATGCAGCGCTCCAAGAGATCTTAGCAGCAGAACTTCATACTAGAAAATATGTATGCATGGGTGCGCTGCTTTTTTATTTTTATTTTTTGTTGATCGCATTTGGTCGGAGGGAGCTAGGGTTTTCAGAGGGTGCATGATTCAAGATATGGATTAAACCACTAAATGATGATCGATCGGTCTCCCTCAGCAGCATTTTGTTAGGGTTTTCCTCCATAAAATTTATAGGATTAATTAATATTGTAGTAGTTTGTGATGTTTTGGAATGAACTATCGTACTTCTGAGTTTTCCATTATTAATATGCTTCTCTGCTTTAGAGAGTTTCGTTTTGTTTATTGTATGGTGCTTTGGCTTTTCTTAAAAGAAGATGATTCTCTTCTCTTTTTTCAAATTAGTAGAAATGATTTGTATGTACTTCATTCTATTACTTTTTCTTTCTTCTATATATATCCTTTTCTTTTTCAGATTGTACATTGCTATATCCGTGAAAAGATTCCACAAAACAAATCATTAAGACTAAAGTAATAACCTTATCGATTGAGTACCCTTTTTCTCTTACAGATATTTTTTTTAATGCTAATTTATAAGAAAAATATTACCATATCATCATGTGTGGAGTTTTTTCATCATTAGATCATTTAAATTCGTGATGAGTTGTTTCAATTTCAAAGTGTTAATGTCTTGAAACCGCATCAAGTTCATAATACATTTTTATATAATAAAGGTTAAAAAAATTATTTGTTATTTAAGGTCACGGTATCTTAATTTTATTATTTTAACGTAATTTCAGAGTGTTAATATTTTGAAGCCGTATCATCTAAATTATTATACAAAAATGGTTAGAAAACCATTTGTTACCCAAGATCACAATGTCCTAATTTTGTTGTTTCAATGCAAAAGCTGTTCCGATCAAAATAGTTAGAAGTGCAACACCATCTAAGATACTATAGGTATATATGCATAGCATTACATAATATTTTTTTAGAATTTTCGTGTACTTTTGAAGATTTATATAATACACGAAACATCTCCTAATCTTCTTTTTATCATATTGCAACATCTCAATATATTAGAGTTACATAATTAACTACTACAATATTAAATGAAAATGTTACAAATTAATTAAGCACTACAAGTTGAAATAGAAAAAAAAAAAAGGGGGGGGGGGGGAAATCAGTATTTTCTCTCAATTAGAAAAATTGGACCTCAATTGTAAAATCAACCATTTAATTAATAATTAATATTTTAAAAAACAAACCGATACATGATTTATTTTCAGAGACAACAACCTAAGCAATGAAATGATCAAGATTGACTATGTATAAGTTAATTAATGCTACATATAGTTGTTTTTAATTTTAACATGCAAAAGCTTACGTAGTAATTAAGAAAGAATAGGACGTAATTAAAAACATAAAAATGACATTGGATTCCCTTCATTGACCTATTGTGTATCTTTAAAAAGCATACATAAGTGTGGATTCAAAAAGCAACTATACCTTCATAAATGTTAATGCTTTTGTCTTCCTTTTAAGCAAGCTTTATGTTATCTCACATATCTTAATGCTGTCGATATCAAGTCGTGGGTGCATGGGTTAGGACTTAGGAGATATATATAAATATATACACATGCCAGATAGGGCCCAGATGCTAGCCTATTTTGTATGCAATCAGAGGTATAGACCCTTTTAATCATATATATCCCATCAAAGCAAAACATTTTGAATTTATAAATCAATTCATATATAATAATATTGCTCAATTAATGCATATATGTAATGCATATCAATTCCAACTTTATAGAGTTTCAATTCCATCCTCTAATTCTCTAATAAATATTTTAAAAAATTAGCATTTAATCATATAATCTATATATTTGTACACTATATCTATAATCTTTTAAGTGTCTTAGATATTTATGTAAATCATATATGTTAATTTTTAAATTGATCTAAAATTTAAAATCATTTAATCAAAAAGTTATATTTTTCAACATATATTTAACCATGTTAAATATATTTTGTAATAAAGTTTGGTTGAATGATGATATGGTATGAATCTCAATTTGATATATTTTTTTTAAGCTAAAATTTCCCCATGTTCTATATATAGGAGACTTGCACGCTAGAAAATAAAATTTGTACAGATTATCCCACTTCTTAAAGAGTTTTTCTCATAAAATCAAGTTATCTTCCCCCAGCCCCCTTTTTCTTTTGCCCTTTGAAAAATTTATTGGATTTCAGGGCACTGTGCCCCCTTTGGATTCGTCCTGCAAAGGAGCTTTTGATGACTTTGTTGTTAAAGCTTACTAGATTCTATTGATGAAGGGATTAATTCTGAAATTTGAAAAATAATATTAGTGACCTGTTTCAGAGGTTCATCGGACCGGGTCCAATTTTAAAGCAGACTTTAACTTTTAGCCACCTATTCAAATTTTGGTTCACGAACCTAGCGATCCTGAGCCCGTTATATTAGTTTTCATTTTTTGGATATGGTTAGTGTTTAGCCAGTTAATAAGCCTTTTAAAACTAATTCCTCATGCTCAATGATTTAAAATAAATTAGTGGCCATTTTTTTCATTGAAAATAAAAAATTTTAAATTCTAATCGCGTGCCATGTGGGTAGAGTGTAATAAGGGATGAGATATAACTGTATTTAATTTTGCAATCAAAATAAAATAATAATAATAATAATAATAATAATAATAATTTCTCATGTTCTTAGATTGGTTTAATACATTTTTAATTAATTTTTTTAAATACTAGTTATAAATTTTAAAACTTGAACAATCATAATTTATAAATCGATATTTATTAATAAATTCAATTCTTTATATTGGAGTTGATTTTATCATAATTTTTAGTTAGCTTGTATACTTCATCTAAATTATGTTTTAACCCTTAATTCTAAGATTATTTTATTTTTTATTTTTTGATAATCAAACTTGAGAGTAAATTTAACTCATGACTTGTATTTTAATGTAATATCCAATTTGAAGAATAATAAAATAAATAAATAAATAAACAAACACAACAAAAATAATAATAAATAATAAAAATAATAAATAAAAAACAGATAATGGCGTAGGTCCGGCTGTATGTTATGCACCAGTCTTTATCCGGAGAAACTGAGCCTGTATCGTATCGGCTGTCCATGGCGTTTGTTGCCCTTTTTATTTGGCGTTTATTGCCCTAATGCCCGCTGCACTGCAACCTTTCACATAGAATTTAACGTCTCAAAACCAGAATTTTACATTCGCTACACTCCTTCCCTTTGTCTCTCTCATTCAATCTATCTTTCTTTTCCTGGGTTTCATTGCTTACCATGGCTTCCTGTGAGTCTCTTTCTACTCTCTATCCCTCTTTTCTCCGTTATTTTTGCTTTAGAAGAATGAGATTTCAATTGGGTTTTCAACTTTGGACATGTCTGTGCTTAGAGATTGGGGTTTCTTCCTATTTGTTTTAGGAGATTGACACTGGGACTACTGGCATTATTTGTTGGCATGTTTTTGAAATGTGCAAGTTTGTGAATTTCTAATGGGTGTTTCTTTGTCTTTGATTTCTACATTGTCAAATTCAAAGCTTTTTGCCATTTCTTTTTAAATTTTTGGTTTTAGCATCTGGGTTCTGAATGCTTGTTAGTTTGAATGTTTCTCCACTCTGTTTTTCCAGAACCCCATTAAGGTAGAGAAATTCAGGTTCCTTCTGTAGAATAGTGTTTATGCACAATTTAACTGACAGATAAATTATAATGTCAATTACTGCTTTGAAGATATTCTGACATTTAAATCTGCGGATGAAACTGTGTTTTCTCCTTCATTGCTGTAGTCTAAATGCAGAACATATTTTAATTGGCATTTGTACCAAATTTAATAAACCTCTAGTGCAGTAATTCGGAATTAGGAGGGCATTAAGATTAAGGATTTGGTACGTTGTGTATACTTATTTAGTTTGTTCAATCTTCAAGTAATTAATTTGATGCTAGGAGCAAACCAGCAATTGGTTGAAGTTCTTGAAGACTAATACTATTGTAGCCATTAATCTTCAAGGTTGTCATTTTTTTATGCCTTGCTTTCTTAGGGTTGAATTATAATTTTATTAAATCCTTAATGAATCATGCATAGCTAAGAATTGTAGAATTTTGGAGTATCATTAACATACATAATGATTAATTGTGATCTATGATAGGCTCAAATATATACATATATATAGATAGGTCATCCATTTCAGATTTAAGGATGCAAAAATATGATAGTCTAAGAAAGAATTTTATTAGTTCTAGCATGAGAGCATGTTAATTACTGAAGGAGAGATTTAAAGAATTAATAGACTGCCTACCCTTAAGTTCTATATACCTTGTCCTTTCCATAGTTGTTGAAGATAGTTTTTTAATAGGTGTGTTGCCTATTCTCAAATTCTAGAAATTTCTAACATGAAGTCTATTTTACTCTGGAATGAAATTCTTACATTCTTTGCATTAGAAACATTGAAATTTTTTTTCTTAAAATATCTATTGGATAATTAATTAGGAATGCTGTCTAATTAGCTTACATGTTTTACTCAGTGGTTGCTTGTTTTTGTTTCAGGTAGCTTAGGAGTATCAAATATTAAGACACTAAAATTGAATTTTCAGAAACCAAGAGTTGATAACTTACAGAAACCAAATTATTCAAGAACATTGATTAGTCAGAGACCACCAAGATATGCTGGATTGATCATATCACAGCAGTTAGAGAAGTTAACCCCTTTTAGTTGCAGTTCATCCTTGGAAGTTCAGAGTAAGTACTTTTTGCTTAAAATCTGTTCAGTTTGGGAGAATAAAATCAAGTTCACTTACTGCTTATGTATGTTTCTGAAAACACCTGGCATAGTCCACTTTAGGGATTGTGTAGTAAAACATTGATATAAAGATGAGGGTTTAGTGTACTCTGTTGTTTGGATTCATACTAACTCTTAAGATATAGAGTCAGAAGCTTCTCACCTGCTGCCAGTATGTAGGGAGTTTGGAAATAAAAGGAAAAAGAGATGTGGGGATACTCCCTTCTAACTAAAAAATCTTGTTTTGTCTGAGAAATTGTCTTCTAATGAATTTTTTTTTAATAACATGTCTTTTAATGAATAATTATGTAAAGTTACCATCAATTTACCTCCCAAACTTGAGAAAGTTCTTTTGGATAAGTCAAACAAAGTCTCTCGATATCAGGTTTTTTCTAGCTTTCCAATTGTTATCACCCCCTATTATACTGATCTTATACCTTATCATTTCAACCTCATTAATTTTGAGATAGACCAAACATGCCTAGAGATGGTATCATGTTCAAGTTTGTGTATATGCAACAGCTGCTTTATCTCGCTAGGTTATCCTAGAGTACTTTGTAGTAAGCTTGTAAGGGAAATGGTGCAGAAACTTAAAACCAGTGAATGGATATGTCTGGCAGCTTTTTCTTGCTCCTTGTTGTTATAAGATTTGATGTACCCTTTCTAAGAATATTCCATTTTAACCAATCAGAATATATTATTTTCTTGTGATTGATGACTAGAAGAAGTTTTTTTAACAATTTCTAATCGATGCATGGTTTATATGACATGCTCTTAGTTGATGACTTGCAGTTGCCACAGATTTAGTGGATGATTCAGAAGAGACTATATCCCCTGGCTTGACTAGTCCGCTCATCCCAAATTTATCTGAGGTGATTATGTTGTTGCTTCTGGGTGGTTGCAGGTGCAACTGAGGGTGTTATTATTATTATTATTATTATTATTTGGTTTTTCCATTTTATAGTATTCTCAACTGTGTCTCTGAAGTTTCCTGGTCAATTTGTGAATTCATTTTATAAACAGCAGATATGAAAAATGATAGAAATTTGAACGACTGATTTCTTTGATTGATATAAAAATTGAATAATCTGGTTAGCCAGATAGAGCAATTTATTGTACTTCATCTGTATCTTTATTCTTTCTTTCCTTCATCAATTTTCTTGTCAAAAAGAAGATAGAAGAAGATAGTGTCTCATTGAGAATGCACCTGATCATCTAAAAAATTTGATACACTTTGGTCATTCATGTTTTCATCATTTTTCAGATTTAAATTGTACCTTATTCTCAGGACCAAACAATCTTGAGATAAACAATTTGCTGTTTCTGGTGACATTCTGAGATAAACATGTAGTGTTGTGAAAATGCCTCAGGCATGCATGCACACAGAGGCATCTTCCTATTCAATGTTTGATAGAAGAAACATACTAAATTTATTTTTAAGAAGTTTTAAAGTATATATGTTGCTTAAATTTCATCTACAGGTGAAATTTTTGGTCAAGGAAGTATGCAAAACAACTTCAGTTGCAGAGTTTGAACTGAAAGTAAGTGTTTTTTAAACCCACTGAATGGCCAATTAGCTCCTAACTGGGATGACATTTCAATTTGTATTAGCTTTATTATATTTACAAAAGGATTGAGGATGTTTTACATGCTCCAAATTTTTTACTCTTTCTGCTCTATATCTCCTTTTTGTTAGCTTGGTGGATTTCAGCTATACTTAATGCGGGACTTAGCTGGGAAAACTGAGTCTCCACCTGTCTCCACAAGTCCTTCTACCACTGGTGAAAATACAACTGTCGAGACAACTGTTTCAAACGGCTCAGTTTCTGCACCTTCTTTAGCTATCACCAAAGCACCATCTTCCTCAGGGGTTGTTCAGGTTTCATTACTTGATAAAGCTGCAGATGAAGGCTTGGTGATACTTAAGTCGCCAAAGGTGTGCACCTTGAGGTTTAAATTTTTTCTAAAGTTCTATGAACTCAGGGCACTGAGATGGTACATGGTGCAGGTAGGGACTTTCAGAAGATGTCTAACCAGAAAAGGGACACGTTTCCCACCTGCATGTCAGGAGGTATTACTTTGTGAGAAATTTTTATGCAACTATGTTTATTCTTTGGTATAGCAATGACAAGGAAAATATTCAATCTCCCATTTGAAGCAAAATTATTTCTTCTTTTGGATTTATTTTACTGTTTTGTCTTGAAGCTATTGCAAAGTACCAGCTCCCATTCTAGAAGTTTTTGTTCTTTGTCCCAGTGGATCTATTTCCTTATTATTATTATTATTATTATTATTATTATTATTATTATTATTATTATTATCGTCTTCTTTTGATCTTAAAGTGACATGCACTAATTGATTAATTCACTGCATCCTAAGAGTTTCCCCATGTTAAGAGTTTTATACAATGGGTTTGTCATTTTTGTTTGAATTTTACTCTTTTTGGTAAGGCTTTAGTTGATTCATAAGCCACTTCTGGTCTTTCTCATTGTTCCTCTTGTTCTTTGGATCATCATTCTGTTTCAGTATATGAGTGAGTTCTCTGTCAGGATATTTTATAACAATTTCCTCATTGAAGAGTGTCCTCTACTAATAACATTCCCATTATTTCCAACAGAAGAAGATAGTGAAGGAGGGGCAAGTGCTTTGCTTTATTGAACAGTTTGCTGCCCAAATTCCAGTCCGGGTTTGAATCTTGACATTATGTGATTTATTTCTTTGTTTATCTGTTGAAGTCAGAAGCTAGGGTCAATTTTATGATTCTTGTCCACCTGTTTCATCTTATCTTTTTGTACACTGCAAGTTCTGCTACTTGTGTTCTTTAATTTATTTCTGTATAATTAACAAACTGATTCATATGTCTCATTTACTTCAGTCTGACATAGCTGGGGAGGTCATTAAAATACTGAGGGAGGATGGTGGTAAGTATAATACTCAATTTTCATCATTAGCTAGCTATTGGATGTATTTCATCTGGTCATACATTCTTAATCAGTTTTCCCAATTCAACAGATCCTGTAGGATATGGTGATCCGCTCCTTGCAATTCTCCCATCATTTCCCGGAATAAAGTATCTCCACTAGATGTTTCAGTATATTTGCTTCTGAATCCGATTCCTCCATTGGGTTTTATACCATATTTAATAAATAGAAAATATATGTAGTATTGCTGTGCAATGAGATTTTTGGGCAGATAGATTATGTTGGCGATTTTGTTTCATTTTTTATTAAAAAAAATGCTTATTCAAGTTCAATAATTGACCCCTTTTGGTTTAGAAAATGTACACTTAACCCCCAAGTTTATTAAAATTGAATGTGAAGTCTCAAAAAAATTAACAGTTAAAAAAAGAAGGAAAAAATAAAGAAGAGAAAAACTAAATCATGCTTTCATTCCCTCCATTCAGCCATTTCTGAAGTCCACTTCAACTAAATCATGGGTGATTTAGCCCCAATCCAAATCACAGGCTCAGGGGAGCAAACATCCTCGGGGTGCTGGGCTTGCCTAGCTGGACAGACAAGCAAAGTATACTTTTTGGTGCAACACAAGCAAAGTATAGTTGAGAGCTTGAACAGAACCTTCAGGCTTTGGAGGTTGTGTTTGGAAAATTAGGCGAGATGAGGGATGATGTGAAAAGGGAGGTTCATCAAGGAAATGGTTGCAAGTTAGTGTTCACTGCTTGTTTCTTTGATGTGTATCGCAAAACGAAGGCTCAGAAGGATATTAAAGAGAATTGTTTAAAACCAGAAGAATCAAGGGAACGGTTTCAGGGAGTGGTTGGTGAAGAAACTCTGGGTGATCATCCAAATATTACTAGACTAGCAGAGAGAGTGGTTGAAGAGTGCGGTTTGCCTCTTGCTCTTATTACAATGGGACGATCTTCCGAGAAGAAACCTGAAGAATGGGAACATGCAGTTGGAGTTTTGAGAGAATCGGCAGGTGGTTCTACTTTTACAGGCATTGGATTGGACAAAGAGATGTATGATGTTTCGAAGTTCAGTTACGATAATCTGCCTGAATCCACATTCAAGTCCTGCTTATTATACCGTAAGCCTACTTTAACAAAAATGAGCTCATTGATCACTGTATTGGTTAGGGGCTTGTCACTTGTAGATGAATGTGATAGCATTAGGGGTCGAATTTACGGTTACGTTATTATTGGTTTTCCTCTTGATGCATGTTTATTAGAACAGGCTGACTTCTCTGGAAATGTGAAAATGCATGATGCATAGCCCGGAAGGAATTTCCAGGGTTAGGCTGAAAACTACTTCCAAGTTTCCTCACTTTACCAAGATACCAAAATGGTCAAAAACCGGCAAGGACTTCAGGGTTTGGCCATTTCCAATCACTTTCCCAATCAAACAAGCCCTTGGATCTTTTCTTGTACCCTTTTGGTCGAGGAAAAAATACACAACAATATTGCATCCACTCTTCAGCCATATATATTCTACAGGAATGATTTGGACACCAGTAAACAAATTAAAAACAAAAACTATAAAGCATAGATAATTAACATAACTGCATATTCATTCATAATCCTTATGTAACTTGTCCACCAGCTTGCGCCCACTTGATAGTTGCCCTAGCCAATGCATCCATTGGATCCAAGCACTTTTTAAGAAGAGGATCGTCTGGAGGCAAAAGATCACGCATGTCATCAGATGCAAGAACAACAGTGTTAACAGCCCTCACCAGAAGAACCTGAAGTGCAATTCTTAGCAGAGTCCGTGCTCCTTCCATGTCCTTTCTCTTTAAAGCATCAATTGCAGGAATTACAGTATGTTCCATGGTTGCCTTATCCGGCAGCACAACCTCAAAACCCTGCAACTTTCCAGTAATGGACAACTGTTAACGTCCACCAAAATGGTGTTAAAATCAATATGATGAACATTCATGACTAAACTATAACATTGAATCATTTTCTGTCATAAAACATCTTCTACACTTTTATAGCTTCAATTTGTTTCCCTGTAAAGGGATAAATATGGATTTTAATAAGATGATGAGGGGCAGACATTACTATACCAAAAAGAACTTGGTGTCGACACCAAGCGGCAGGGATATTCAACTATGTAATCTATGGCTTTTAAGTTGGGATGTTTAAGGGTTTGAGGTACCCCTTATACTTCTTTTTTCAATAAATATTACTTTTTCTGTTAAAAAAAAAACTATACCAAAAAGAATGCCCTTTTGGTTAACACTTTCCAGAAGAGAGCAGAACCTTAGCTCATAATAAAAAGAACCAAGTTAAAGGAAAATCAAAGACAATGGAGAGACAGAAACGAATAACATTTTTTTTTCTTTTTTTTCTTTTTTTTGCTTTTTTGGTAAAGGAAAAGAATAACATTTCAGCAAAGTAGAAAGCTAATCTTAAAATTCAGGAGTAAATGCTTCCAAAATCTGGGAACTCAGAGCGTTTGTTCCCAACATAGCAAGCTTTTTATCAAGGGGGGGGGGGGGGGTCAAAAATTAGTGATTTAAACACTTGATTTAGGACCCAAATGTCAAGATCGTCTGGAAGTGTGCAATTCCAGTATATGTTGCTTAAAAAAGTATGAACATATGAGCTCCAAAATTTTTCATCCAAAGCATTGAGACAAACAGAAAAAGGTATGTCTTTTTTAATGTGAATCCGTTTTTGTATTGGCTTCCTGCTTCAGGTAGCCTCTGAGTAGTAGGTTGGGGTGCTTTTACATTTGCTGGATTTCAGAGGCTTCCTCTGTCTCAGTTTCCAGTAGTGTTGTTTATGTAATTTGAGTATTAGTCATAAAAAAAATTGCATATTTGTTTAAAAAGATGTAAAAGGTATCCAAAATTTGAATTATTTAACACAGCTTAACATGTCAAAAGAAAAATAGGCAACTATGAGGCAACATTTTGATATTTCCACTTCAGTATAATTCCACATATTTCCTTTGAAAATTGCAGACCTAAGTGTTTCATATTATATACCTAAAGGCCAAAAAAAGAAAAAAAAAAAGAAAAAAAAAGGATTTATATTCGTGCTTCAGGCTAAGGCAGCCCAGTGAACCACTTTAAAAGTGAGGAAGCTGGTTTTTTTGTGAAGCCTGCTAGGAGTGCTATTATCATCTGTCATTAATCAAGATAAAATGATATTGATTAGTCTATATTTTCAAGAATTCTTGAGTAGGCATTCTGAGCCATGGATATGCTTTGACTCTAAAGGTAAAATGATCCACTCAGTGCCATGAGATCAAACAGCATTCATAAGATATATCTTATTCCTCCATGTCTTTATTTTTAGCAAAATATCTTCTTTGCCAACTAAATATATATCACAATTTTAATGTTTGGTTACTAAAGATACCCAATTCCTAGTATGTAAACAAGTTTCTGAGAATGCCATATGTTGGGAATTTATGAGACAAGGAAGCGACTTGGAGAAGGAAGAGGGAACTCCGGGTGGCTCTCTCTTCCTTCTCCAAGTCCCTTCCTTTTCTCATATATTCCCAACATCATATTCTAAAGAGGAAGCACATAAATTTCTGGAAAGAAACAATACTTTTCAAAAGCATGAATTAACTAGAATGATTGTGACGCAGGGCTCAGATTGTGTCAAAAGAAATCTGAAAAGGAAAGAGACATATAGAGTTACATAATGGAGATTACCTCATTCTTTAGTTTGTCCTGGTAAAAACCAGCCATTAAAGTAGCATTTGTAGTAAGGACCCCAATGCGCAAAAGACTTCCAGCTTCCAGTGGCTTCAAATTGGCTTCCTTGAGCTCCCTGGCAACACATTCACCCATATGAAGGGATGAAACAGAACATCCCTTAAATACTTCTTCATGCCATGAATGTGAAATATGACAAGGCATTACAATGCAACGAGCTCCGGATTTCTCAAGGAAAATCCTTTTACTTCTTAAATTCTCCACAATCTGGTTATGATCAAATTGTGAATGCTTATTTGCACTGCACAGAGAAGGAGAAGAATTCCTTTCTAGGGATAAAAGCTCTCTGTTCAACATTGGATCAGAGCAAAGAACAAAAGGCAAGTGATTCTCTTCATCATTTGAACTTCCCAGAACTAGTTTTTGCAAGAAACTTAGTGTAGAATCAACTGATACACCTCCAATTATACCCACGGTATTTGGTTGACTAAGCAAGGAGCCAGCAGAGTTGCTTAGCAAAGCTACACTTGAACCAGATCTGCCCTTGGATTCAGAAAATTTATCGCTTTCATCAGTGTTAAAGAGAATTGATGAAGAGGACATAGCCAGAATTGGACTAAACCTTGACTTATTATGATTCCTGTACATGTTTATGTAGCCTAGCCGGTGAGATGGGTAATTTAGCATCTGCAAAGACATTGTCAAGCTTCCATCAAACATCTCTGACACTAAATGTTCCAATCGAAGTTAACAGTCTCAGTGGAAGACTCTAATCTCCAAGCCTCTTAACATGTATTTGAATTCATATATCAGCCCGTTGCAACAAAATCCTCCTCTGAATAGCAAATGGTTTGTGCAAAAGATTCTTACATAACCTGAAGATGCGGCAACTTCCCTCAACTTCTAGCTTCAGCAACCAAACCCAGCTTTCAAAATTGACTATACTGAAAAATACTCATGAGAACATTTATACTTTATCTCCACTTTCAATTTCTATCCTCCACAATCAACAACCACTTCACAAACCCAAAATTTATCTAGTTCTAGTCCTCAAAACTCCAGATTTTTATGTGGGTTTCCAAATTATAAACTTCAAACAAAACCCACCTCCAAAGTAACCTGATACAGCACAGAAACTTAATGGGTGTGGATAATTGCTCAATATGCAAGAAAACAAAAACAAACCCCAATTCCAAATCCCAGAAAGCACTCTCTAGAATTCAAACAAAAAACAGTAAGAACCCAACATGGAGATCCAAATAAAGAAATGGAAAGTGAAATTATAAGAGCAAATGAAGCCACAAAACCTCCCCAAGCTCTGAGGATTATCTCTCTGGACCAATAGTTCCCAGAGGGGATAGCAGTCACTGCAAGTGGGAAGCAAGCTTTGAACTTTGCGTGATTCGCATCACTGTCTCTGTTTCATATTGTAAAACTAACTCCGGTTAAAACAATGGCTGAATGGAACCAGTGAAGCACAAACAAAAGAACAAACTAATGGAACAATACAAAAAAATCTAAGTTGTCTATTAACTATTGTAGAATGTGCAACTTGGGGAACTGGGAACTTTGGCGGCCCGTTTTCTGCTCAAAAATGTCTCGTTGCCCCCATGTGCTACTTTACCTCATAATTTTTTCTTTTTCTTTTTGCCATTGCAAATTAAAGTGTTAGACATTGATGGCCAAAGACAGTGAAACCTTTACTTTCATAGGCTCATACTGATTTTGATTTATTTTCTATGAACTCAACCAAACTCGAACTTAAAATTTAAAGGTCTCAAAGCCTCTTCCTTAATCATTGAACTAAAGCTTTGTTTTGATTTTAATTCTAAAGTATTAGTTTAGTGATTAAGCAAAAGGTCATGGTAGTCATAGGCTTAAAAAGTCTAGAGTAATGATTTTAATTTGATGCAACTATATATTAATTTCGTTTAGCTTATAACTATCATTAATGATATAATGGTATGTAAATTGAGATAAAAAGTTTGAAGCTCAATAAGAATACATAGATCTGATCATATCCAACATCCTCCATTATTTGATGGGGTGAATTGAAGAGAAAATTATATTGAATTTAATATATCAAAAAAAGTGTTTTTACGAGTTGAATTATTTTAAATTGTAAAACATTAATCTTTTGATGAAAAGAGAGTCTTCTCATATTGAAAACCCTCTCTCATCAAAGAATCTCTATTTTACAGTTTAGAATAATTTGAGTTGTAAAACAATACATCTTTAATATATTACATTATTTATTTTCAAAAGTATGAATTGGTATGGACAAGAATAAAAGTTAGAGGAGCATGCAATTCTTCTTTTTAATTATTTGAAACTGAAAGCTCAACCACCTTGGCTAATTTTTGAGGTCAGGTTGCCTCAGATTTTACTCTTGATGTTAGAGAACCAGACATGACACCACTGACTATATATGATCCAAAAATTGTAAAGATGGACATATATTTCCTCGCGAACATGATATGCTGCAAATGAATTAGAAAAAGAACAGGGTGACATGGGTCTTATCATGTGTGTGCAGTGTGGTGTTTCGCATGCTCAATACTGCCAAAACGAAAAGCACTTGCTAGAAATCTAGTTAGCAAGCCAACGTTCTATGCAGCCACGAGTGATAAATGTGAATGAGGTTTTCATCCAGAATCTTTCTTCAAAGAAAGGAAAGCCAAAGCACTAGAGTTTGCATCTCATTTCATATAAAATTGTTTTGTTCCTCTTCCTTTTCTGACAAAATAAGGGATTTGCCTAATTTCTCTCCTAACATTTTGCTATAGTATATATAAGTAATTTGAAGTATGGTACACAATCTTATCTCACAAAACCTCAAAATCTTATGTAATAGTAATTATAATTGACTTTTGTCACTTAATACAATTCTTATAATTTCATATATATATATATATATATATCTATTTATTTAATATCATATAACTATTATGAGGTTTTATCTTAATTTAGATGAGTTTTTGTTTTGATTGTTAGGGTTTTTCTAACTCGCTTAGCTTTACAAGAATGGATTAGTTTTCTTACATCCTTTCTTATAGACAAGAAAGCACAAACCACAGCTAGTAACATTGTTGGATTGATATAAACAGCTCTTCTCGGAATTATGCCATTGGCGTAATTTCTTGAAGAAAACATTTCTTTGAGAAGACCCCATATCAGGAGTAGTGTCCCAAACAGGCTCACTCTTGCTGGCCTGATGAGTCCAAAAAACGCCCCTGCAATTGACAGGTAGCTTCCTACAAGAACCTGGTCCAGTCAATTTTAAAACCCAAAATGAGATTATAAATCAGAGGAATTCAAGATATCAAAACCCCGAATTCCTTTCCAATTCAAGCATGGTGCAAATTTTACAGACCTCTAGGCGCTGGAGATCGGCTGTTGCATGAGCTTTCTTCACATAGGTGAAGTTATAAAAGTTGAGCAATCTCCTATAGCTTGGGATGGTCTTTTTATTGATGATTGCATTTGCAATGGCCCCTGGATAAAGAAGGGCCTTGACAATAAATGCAGGATAGACTTCAGTAGCAATTAATTGAGAGGATGTCACCTCAATTGGGGATGTGCATATTCCACTTCTACAAGGTACCCTGCAAGGCAAGGAAAAGGAAATGAACAATACCTACATGCATTTTTGGCATGTTTTCATTTCTCAGTTTTCTTCAATATATGCATTCTTTCTCAAGCTGTTCAAAAATTTTTTATGACACATTGACACCTAACACATATCAATCAATCAAGATATTGTAGACTCACAACACAAACTAATCATTAAACAAAATTACGAACTATGAGAAATCAATATAAAATTAAACTAAACCTACACATAACAAAACTCGTATTTAAAATCTTAAATTCTATGACATTTACCTTACCACTACGCATTAACATAATCTTGTTTTAATTTTGAAACAATATAATTAAGGAAAAGAGGAATCAATGTATTAACATAACAATGGAAAAGAGTAACATAAAGGAGAGGGGGGAAAACAGTTAGAGAAGGAATATGCTGTTAAATAGAAAAAGATAATCCCAGAAGCATGTGATGCTTGGATCCATCAATGACATTGAAACTTAGAAAGGCAATTTAGATTAAGAAATGAGAAAATATACCTGAAAAGCGGAATTTGGAAGATTATGACAAAGAAATACATGAAGGAAGCAATGGTAGATATGAAGAATGCCCATTTCTTAGAAGAAGCCATGGAGATAGGAATTCCAAAGGGGCCCACGAAAAAGGGTGATCAAAAGGAAAGGACAAAGAAAGGAAATGCAGTGAGGAGAAATAGGAGGAAAACAGAACTTGGTGGTGCAAAAAACATCTCATTGAGTTATGCTGCCTTTTCTATATTTTTATCCAATTTTTCATTTCTTGTGTTAGCCGCATCAAACGCTCTGATATAATTCTGCTTGTTAGGGAGTAGATTTATGAGTGTT
>BPVZ01000113.1:354649-367897 GCA_020521535.1 Rubroshorea leprosula
ATAAAAATAATTATTTTCAATAAATATAAATAAATCTCAACTATTGAAAGTAGAAAAATAAATTATTAAAATTTTATATAAATGTAATAGGTAAAATTTATATATAAATAAATTTTTACTAATATCTTTAAATGTAAGACTTCACATTTATGTGTAAACCCCTTAACATTAAATTTCAAATTCAAGGTTTTGCTTTTTCCTTTCTTATTTTCTAATTTAGGGATAATCTAAACAATTCAACGGTTGAAAATTTTCCATGGGGCATTAGTAATATGTTTGTGTGTATAACAATGAAAAGTGTCAATTCAAAAAATCATTCTTGTATTTTTGTCTTTTCCTTTGGAATTCAATCTTCATAAAGCCAAAATTTTTTTTTTCTTTTGGTTTTACGTTTAGGACCGAGTCTTGAACTTTGTGAAGGGAGAGAAGACACATAAATACTTTGATATTTTAAACATTAAGGAACCAGAACTCTAAAGCTTGTGAGTTGATTTGTTTATTTTCTCCACAGATCTCATAGAGAATATCATCAGTCCTTCAACTATAGCAGAAATGAAGTGGATACAGAATGAAGAATGCAATTAATTAATTGACAGTAGTAAGTGGATCCAATGCGCCGAGCATCTGACTATTAAAGTCAACTAGTTGAGAGGTGCACCTTCCCCAGCCGTAAATTAGGTCCGAATTCCCCACTCCTAACCTATGTTAATTGTTTAAAAAAAATTAATTCAAGGCACCAAAAGCTTTCCACAAAAAGCCCTATTGAAATTCAGGTGAAATGTTATGTCACAAGTGCTTTCATTGTTTTGGTATAATTACAAGAAGCAGGATAAGGCTCTACGCCTTATCTTGCTTCATGATAAACCTAATATCAACATCATTCATTTCCCATGCTGTCTTTGTAGCATACTACCTTCATCTTTATCTTCAATGAAGATGCAAATTCCACTTTTTTTATTAATTCAGATAAATTAATTTGTGCCTAACCATAAGTTTATGATCAAATTTCCTTATTTATTTATTTATTTTAAACAATATAAAAAATACATAAATAAAACACACCATTATTTTAAAACTAATTAGTTTACAATTACGTAAAATCTCATGTATATCACTTAACTCACACATAAGAACAATATGAAAAAATGCAATACAATCCTGAGGAGAGGGCCTATTTAAGGGGCTAATTAATTTTTTTATTTATCATATCAGTGCGGTCTCAACTATAAAATTGTAAATTCTATTAAATTAGTACAAGGACGATGCCAGCGGTCCATTATAGAGAAAACAAATGTGATTTTTAATATAAAGTGGCCCCAAGGAAACTATGATGAGCATCTTACAATAGGAGCCTACCAATCTCTATTCCCCCAAAAATGTCAGAATTAGATATTAATAAACACAAAGTTAGGATTGGAGCTGAAAGACGCATAAACTTCGTCCGTTTTTATTCTTTTTTACCTGCCCCTCGGGCTTCTCCAAGAACCACCCATGTACTAGCATCACAAAAGTACAACACAAAAAACGCCAACATAGTCAGTTTTCACATGTCCAAGCTAGACAGTCACGCATCCAATGATCCCAATCCCACGATATGGTCCATTGATTCATGGACGCAACAGCTGCAGCGAAGAAAGGTCAGGTAAGTCTAGGGAAAAATTTGCTCTAAACCCCCAAATCTTGCCTTCACAAATTGAAGCCTGGGAGGGAGCAAATTCTGCTCTGGAATTAGGTAAGGTAAGGTGACATCTACTTCAACAACAAAAAAAATTCTTCATCCTTTTGTTGCAGAAATGTGGAGCAACCTTCCTTTTGATCTTCTAGCCAAAATCTTTTCCTTCCTCTCACCGGATTCCTTGGCACGTGCCAGGTCAGCTTGCCGGCGCTGGCACACTTGTGCCAAGAGTTACCTCTTGACCAGTTCATGGCCGCAACACCAACAACCTTGGTTCTTGGCTCTGCCCACCCGCAACCGCGGCCAATGCTGTTATGCTCACAATCCAGTTACCGGAAATTGGCACATGCTTTCCCTTGATTTCTTCCCCGTCCCGGTCCGACCTGTCGCCTCAATCGGCAGTCTCATCCTCTTAAGATCCACAAATTCTACGATTCTCCAGCTCGCCATATGCAACCCTTTCACCAGAGAATTCAGGCAGCTCCCAGCGTTAAACATCACCCGGACAAATCCAGCCGTGGGAATTGTCTTGTTGGAGTCGGGACAACATGGTAATTCTCTATGCTTTATGATCTACGTGGCAGGCGGGATGTCCGATGCACCACGAGGCGGTGCCACGTATGAATCGACGTTAGAGATGTATGACTCGAGGGACGGCACGTGGCAGATCGTGGGGCCCATGCCAACAGAGTTTGCGGTGAGGGTAACGGTATGGACACCTAATGATAGTGTCTACACTGATGGGGTCCTGTACTGGATGACCTCAGCCAGGGCCTACAGCGTGATGGCCTTGGAGATAGGGTCCAACAGGTGGCGAGAGCTGAGCGTGCCACTGTCTGACAGGTTGGAATTCGCCGCCCTGGTGCGGCGGAACGGGAGATTGACACTGGTTGGCGGGATGTTAGACGGAGGAGATGGGTGTATATGGGAGCTGGAAGAGGGGGAGAAATGGGTCTTAATTGAGAATGTGCCTGTTGAATTGGGAATGAGACTTACAGGTGGGAAGAGTTGGGGAAGTACAAAGTGTGTGGGAAGTGACGGAGCAATTTGGTTGTACAGGGAAATTGGGTCAGGAATGCTAGTTTGGAGGCAAGCAGAAGGGAAAGGAAAATGGGAATGGGTTTGGGTTGAAGGGTGTTGTTTTGTTAGGGGGAAAATGGTGCAGAATCTGATTATCAAAGGTGTGTTGCTTCAGCCAAATCTTGCTAATTCTTCGTGCCTTAATTGTTAGTTCTGAGCAACTGATGTATTCTTGATTTTATTTTTATTAATGTATAATTCTTCGGATTCTCTATATCACAAAAAAAAGAAAAAAAAAAAAAACCCTTCGGATTCTCGTTGGCTTACGTTTATTGAACGAAATTTTTTTTAATATAAATCTCAAAATGTAGATGAATAATAATGAATATATAAAGAGAAAAATGAAAATTCATATTTTCAAAATTAGTTGAAGGGAAAAACCTTAAACGCTAGAGGAAGGGCTTGAACCTTCGACCTTGTGGTTAACAGCCACACGCTCTAACCAACTGAGCTACTCCAGCTATATCAATTCAAATTTCTAATTGATTAAGAAAATAATAACCTTGCTTCAGTCCATTATATTTATTTAGGTCTACACTGAAGCAAATAGTTGCAATTAATGGGCGGGTTACTGTGGAGTGATTGGGTTGTGACCCATCTTCATCACAACCCTTTGGCAAGAGCTAAAAGATAATTTTATATATATATATATATATATAACGTTTTCTTTCCAAAATGTTGACAAAAGGTTTGTCAATTCTCAAATTATAAGAATCCAGTTTAGTCTCCTCATTTATTAGTATTTTTTATGTTTTTAGAATACAAAATTTTCCATATTTTAGAATTACTAAAAAAGACGCAAAAAAGAAAGAAAAAAAGTTCCAAAGAATGCTAGTGAATTCAAATATGTGCAGTTAGACACACAAGATTAGATAACAAACGCATTCCATATTAGCACTAATAAGAGTAAATTACACCAAAATAAACTTTAAATCACGCTTGAAACAACTTGAAGGAGTTTTTGCACCTCTTTTCATTCTTATTTAACTTGCAAGTTTAATGTAAAGGACTCTACTTTGCAACATGTAAAAAATAATCCTCACTTCATTCATTTTATCTTACTCCTAGCAATGCTTGTCTTTCCTTCATTCTAGAGTATGCACCATGCACCCCATCGAATTTCAAAGGTAGGCTTCTATTTTCCTTAAAAACTACCATAAGCCACAATTTTCTATCAAGAAGGAAGAAATAGTAATGCAATCTTAAGGGAAGTTGGATAGTCTGAAACATGGTACGTAGGGCCTCATAGTTCTTAATCGCTTTCAATGTCCGATTCTTCACTAATTCTTGATCTCCCAGGGTTCACTTTACCTCTCATTGCACTTGCAAACTCTTGTATCAAACAAGAGGTGCTCTGCGCCATTTTATCTGCTAGTATCTCAATATTATCCAATAATCCTAATCCTAAAAGCCGGTTTCTTAAAAGTTCAACAGTTGCAGAATATGGAGGTATGCCTTCTTCAATCATCATCTCAAAATATCTGCATGCCTCCTCTAGTTTCCCTTTCTTCTTACACAGCCCATGAACCATGACAGCATATGTTGACACTGAAGGGAAAAAGCCTCTGTCCGGCAAGCTCTCCCACAATTCTGTGGCCCTATCAAATCTCCCAACTCTAATAAGTAACTTGAAGACCATGTTATAAGTATGTCTATCTGCCAAGCATTTATGTTCCTCCATTATAGAGATCAATCTAAGAGACCTATTAACTTCAGTGTGTTCACAATGGTAAGCCATAATTGTATTGTAACTCCATACATCCGGGCTCACCCAACTCTCCAACATCTCATTTAGAAGCTCATACGCCTCATCCACCTTGTCATTCTTGCAAAGCTTCTTGATAATGAAATTGTAAGTGTAAACATTAGGCACAAGATTGCATCTTCTCATCCTATCAAGCACCCTAAAAGCCCCATGAAGATCATTATCTTCACAATATGCACGAATAAAGATTGAATAACTACAAGCATCCGGCTCAATTCCCTTAGAACCCATCTCTTTGAAAATATTATATGCTTCATCTACATTCCGTCCTTTGCACAAGGCTTCCAATAAGCTATTATATGCAGGAACATCAACAGAACAACCTCTTTGAAGCATTTCGTCGAACACCTTCTGTGCCTTGCTTGGTTCACCAATATCACCCCAACCTCTCATCAAAATGCTATAACTTTTTGCACTTGGCTCAAACCGGTGCTTAAGTCTATCAAAGAATTGTTGGGCGTGTTTCACATGCTTTCTTTTGCATAATACATAAAGAAGCTGATCAAGATCATGAATACAAGGCTGGATACCAAACTCAACCATTCTATCAAAAGCCCTGATAGCATCGCCAGGCAGATTCGCTCTACTGTACGCTCTAAAAACAATCCAGAAAATTTCTGGGCTTATCTCAAACTGTCGAGACTCTCTGATTTCTATCAAGAAATCCCATAAAATAGCGAACTGCTTGCTACTTCCCAGTATATCAACCAAAATGCGGTAGCTTTCTGAGCTATGTTGAAAACCCGGAATGCTTCTAGCCCAGACAAAAAATCTATGAGAAGGGTACCCAAGATTCTTGCAGCGTTTCAACACCTGTTCAACCAAGTTCTTGGAAATTTTGGATGAGAAGGTATTGAGGGAAAACTCCAAGTCATGGTTGGGATTTCTATGATCACCGAGAATGCGAGCGATTTGGTTCACAAGTTCTGGTGATGGACAGTCAAACTGTTCTTCAGCGACGGAGGAAAAGCGAAGGGATATGGGGTTGTAGAGTGAGTGGAAGAGAGAGCGAAAGGATCTGACTTGAGAGAGCGATCTAATAGCCATTGAAACATTACAGCATCCCAACTTCCCACATTACACAGTGGATTCGAACAAAAACGAAAAGGATCCTAGCCAATTAATCTCAGGCATTTCATCGAATACTTGGCGCGTGAATAGGCAAAACCACGCACAAACGAAAACACTCCCTGAAGTTTTAAGATGGTTCCAGCGGAATTGGACCCAAACTTTAAGGAACCATTTTGCTAGACTGAATGCTCCAATAAGTGCGGCGTCTAGAGGTCTCTTCTCTCACGGTGGGATTTTGAAACTTCCGGTGGAGGGAATTTCGTGGAGTTAGCAGCAGCTGAAATCCGAGTTTTGTTGTCACTCGTCAGTAGACTTTGGAAGTCAAATCTCAAAAGAGTACCAAACTGATTGCAAGTTGGCGGTTCGGACTTTCGAGCCCAAGAAAAGTTGGGTTAGTCGGGGTTGATTACATTGGGTATAGGCCCAAATCACCTTTTATAGGACCAAATCGTCAGTCCGCTGGATACGTAAACTTAATGGTTATTAGAGAACAAGTTAAGGGTGTAATATTTTATATATTTTACAATTAATTTGAGAAAGTTAATTTTTAGTATAAGTTGTATTTTTTATACAGTTTTAGTATTAAAATTATTAAAATGTCATTTGTTTTTATTTTTTTTTTCTCAAATTAAGGATTGAGGAACATAGTGAGAGTGTTAATGAAAATATAGTGTGGTTTCATTGAGGGTATTATGGTAATTTTAGTATTAAAACCACGAGAAGAAAGTGGTGTGCTTACTTAAAAACACTTTTATGGATTAAAATGAGTTGTTGAAAAATGTGTGGACAACTCCCTCGTTCCTCAGGCCTGATTTTTACATTTGTTGTCCATTTTGGTTGGATAGGGAAATCTATGTGGTTGTGTCAATGCTAATCTCTGGCATAATCTGTTTTGCGGTGTTCTTATACTTATAGAACAGAAAGTTTCCCTAAATTATTGCCAGTTGAGGTTCACTTGATTATAGAAGCACTTAGTGGTGAATTTTGGAAATACCACCGTTCTGTTGTTGCAAGTGGCTATGGATGTGTTGCAAGCTATTTCTTCTGCCACACAGATAATTTCAAGTATGGTCGGGATTGTTGGTGCATTGGAGCAAGCCTCAAGGAATCTTGATGAAGCTCCAAAGAGAATCCGCAACCTAGAAGGGTTTGTAAGTGAGCTGGAGAATTTGACACGGTAAATTAAGCAAAAACATGTCAACAAGCTACATAATACCCAATTAGGTAACCAAATCCAAAGCTTAAATGCCCTGGTAGAATGGCTGCATGCAAATATCACTGAGGCGAAAACGATTGTACCAAGAAGTAAAGTGAAAAAGTTGGCTAAGGTAGCTTGGAATTCTATGGCTGGAGACCACTCGGAAAACTGATCCATTCAATTAAGTATGACTTAAATTGGTGGCTTGAGTCTCAAAATTTGGCCCAAAATATTGAGAAAGTGATAGAATCAACTGCACAGGACATGCCGGTTAGACTGAAAATAAGGGCTGAACAAGGCTACCCAATTTCTAGTAGATGTGACTTTGTTAGGAATTTACTAGAAAAGGACTCTCGGCAGGTCATTCTAATTGTGGGATTATCTGGCATTGGAAAGTCATGTTTGGCTTGTTAGGTGGCTTCTGATCCTCCAAAGAAATTGGTGGTGGGGCTATTGAACTTGGATATGGACAATGTTGCAGTCGAGCTGCTTGCAATGGTAGTAAGACTGAATACCAGAAGCAGTTATGTTGAAGAATTTTCAAAATATTTTCAGGATTTGAGTTCGAATCATAAAAAGTTGGTTCGAAATAATTGCACATAATATATTTGAGAAAGTGTAATTTTGGTTTGAATCATATAATTATGATTCGAACCATTTACGTAAAACCAGAATCCGAAAATTTACGATTTTGGTTCAAATCACATTTATCTGATTTGAACCATTTACGTCAAAATAAGAGATAAAATTCAGATAAATTTCTAAAGAGAGTGGATAACTTTGGAAGGCAAGGAAATACGTGAGTTGAAATTCAAATCAAATCAAATGACTTTTGGAAGAGTTTCCAACGGATAAAAATTGAAAAGAAGTGTTTTTTTCCCAATAGACATCTTGAAAAGAAGTGTCTATTCCAACATATATCTTACCCTATAAATATAGAGTTATCTCTTCTTCTTTGGGAGAGTCTTTTTGAACCCAAAAATATCTAAATAAAATAGCCCATTTTTGTATTGCGATTGCTCGAGAAATCTCTATACAAAAACTATTGTTTTGTCACTTTCCAAATGATGGTTCAGTGGTTGATCTTACTAGTGCAAAGGTGAGATCAACAAGGTGCTTCATTGTATCCTATGGGCATTTGGGGTTACCCCTTTTGCATACCAGATTTGGTGGGGGTGAAATTAGCCTAAAGGAAAGTAGCATTTGCAGCACGCCTTGAAGCCAATGATCTAATGATCTCATTTCTAACCCCTTATTTCTCCAACAATCTTTAGGCTAAAATTTTCTAGTTTTTTGAGATCATGGTTTACTGGATAATTGAGAAGAAACTTGCGTTACAAAATGCATGTGAAACCAGGGAGTTTTGGCGTGTGATAGTGACAAAAGGAAAAGGGATTTCTAGTGTGATTAACCCATTTACAAAAGTGGTGGTTTATTAAATTGATTATAGCAATCGTGTGACAAAGGAATTGTGTAATCAAATTGTCAATGAGTGATGGTGGATGAATCAACCACAGGATGCAAATAAAGTTTATGAATTATAAGGTGATGATGATGCATGATATCAACGCAAAAGGAAAACAAAGTGCACATAGATTGAAACTCAATACAGGAGGATTAGGTACGTAGAATAAGTTTATGCTCTTGATTGGCATGAATTTTTCATGTGATTTTGTTTTGCAAACAAATTTTGAGTGGGTTTATAAAGGAAAAAACAATGCTCATGATCTAGATACATGAGTTAGTTTTAGAAATTAATTCTTCAAGTTTGAGTGATGGTTTCATATCATTATCTATCAAATCTCTTTGAATGAAACATTGCATTCAGTGATATTGTTTCACAGGCTGTTCATCCATGCTTATCTCTTGTATCTATTTAATTAAATATGAGGAGAAAACATCTCTTGGAGAATGGCTTTAAAGAAGTTATCAAAGATGCAAATGACTGTGCAAAGATTCATAATTAAACATCATTTGGCACAATGAAGCAAGAGAAATAAAATGGGTCTTTAAATTCCATTTGGAGGTTAAATAAATCTTAGACTTGATAGCATGGTTCTTGGCTGTGAAAAGGAAGATATTTATGGATTTGAATATGATCATGTTTTAAGATCATGATTGTGCCTTGATTTTAAGATTACTAATGTGATAAAAATAAAGTTCTGTTTTTCTTTTCATTTAGTAATGATTATTTACTGTTCTTTGATGAATACTTATAAAGTTTTATGGAGTTTAAGTAGTATATCTTACTTCTAGACCTGATCTTATTAAGGTTTGCTTAAGGCTTATTAAAGTCAATGAGATTTCCTTTACTTGGATTATGCTATAAGCATGTTTATGTATATGACAGTTTTAGTTAAAATCATTGAGTTTGTACATGTGTTAAACATTATTACTGTTTTTAATATGAGGCTTGTGGAAATATAAGAGGCTAATGAATCTAATCATGTTTCATTAATGAAAGGTTGCTTAAAGCATATTTCTACTTGTTACTTTTGATGCTTTTTATTTATGTTTGTAAGATTATACACCAGTATATGAAAATTGAAACAAGTGAGAGTCAAGTCTCATGATGGTTATTTAGCCATGTTAAAGAAAGAAATATTGAAGTGGGATTTGGCAAACCCATTTGGAGATCTAACTGATGGTCTTAGTACAAACTAAGAGAAAAGAGGCCAAGTAAAAAGGCTCTCAGTTTTGATAAGTCATGAAGGATTTTGAATCATTGTTTAAATGTTATCTCTTAATAATTTGTAGAAACTAGTGCAACCTTGTGCACTTGATTGATTTTTGGAAGCCTGAAAAATGGTCCAAAAGAAAAAGAAATATGGATTTAAAGAATCATAGAAACAATAAGAGTGAATAGCTCTTGGTCGTGGAAAATAAATCTAATGATTTGAGTTGTTCCAAAATTTGGTTCAAATCACTTAAAGCTGATTCGAACCAAGTACGCAGAAAACTCAAAAAGTATCAGGAACTTGGTTTGAACATATTTATATGAATTAAACCATTTTTGATAAATCAGAATTTATCCTGATATGTCTCTCATGAGGAATATTGATGTCATTTAAAATGGTGGGACCAATCCCAAGAGTGAGAGGACTAAAAGTCCTTGACACATGAAAAGCAAATAAAATTTAATTTTGAAGTGGAGGAAGCAAGAATCCCACTTGTTCATGATATTACAAGATTATATGGCACTGTTTAAAAGCGACAACACTTGTTACTAAGAAAAAGCGATAGTACTTGTTCTTAGAGATGTCTACACTTTTCAAGCATTCATATTAATCTAAGACATTCTTATATGAATGTGTATCATGACTAAAATTAATAGGATGTCATCAAGTGCTTATAAAGAAGTCTATACGATAGTAGACTTTTTATCATAAAATATAAACATGGAAATAATAAATTCTTAAATGAGGTGATCACCATAATCTTTGCAAGGTCTTGTGTTAATTTCATGAATCCTTGATTAAAAGGATTATCAAAGGAAAATTCACAAGACAAAGGGAGAGATGGGTCTCAAGTCCATATTGACAAAAGTCACACATGATGGAACCTTGACTTAACGCTTGATAAAAACTTCAAGTCTTAAGTTCAATGAGTAAAGTACATCATATGAACGTGACTGCAAGTACTCAATTTATCAATAATACCATCCCAAGTGGAAAAATACTTGGTAACCACATGAAACAAAAAGGAGAATGAGTTTTACTCTTAATAAGTCCTATAACAGATTTCTGTTAAAGTGCTTAATGTGGTGGCACTTTTGATGGGATCTACCTATATGAGTGGAAGTGGTGCCGCTTCTAGGAGTTGGGGACTTGACTCTAATAGCACTCATGAAAATGATACAGGACACATGGCCAGTTTTTGTGTCGGTGGATGTTGAATTCCCTTTTTGGAAAGCTTGAAATCTTGTGTGTGACATGTGCCCAATTAATCACTTATAATCGCTAGTTCAAAGCATTAGTCTACCATGTAATTCTGATTAATTTGCCAACACATGTTGGTTCAAATCATAAAATACCTTCATGTATGCATAAGATTTCCAAAACAATTGGTGGGCTATTCTATTTTGAAAATGGTGGGGGAATGTTGAAGAATTTTCAAAATATTTTTAGGATTTGGGTTCAAATCATAAAAAGTTGATTCGAAGCAATTGCACAGAATGCATTTGAGAAAGTGTAACTTTGGTTCAAACCATAATTATATGATTCGAACCATTTATGTAAAACTAGAAACCAAAAATTTACGATTTTGATTCGAATCACATTTATCTAATTCGAATCACATTTATCTTATTCGAACCATTTACGTCAAAATAAGAGATAAAATTCAGATAAATTTCTGGAGAGAGTGGATAACTTTGGAAGGTAAGGAAACACGTGAGTTGGAACTCAAATCAAATCAAATGACTTTTGGAAGAGTTTCCAACGGATAAAAATTGAAAAGAAGTGTTTGTTCTTAATAGACATTTTGAAAAGAAGTGTCTATTCCAACATACATCTTGCCTTATAAATATGGAGATATCTCTTCTTCTTTGAGAGAGTCTTTTTAAATCCAGAAATATCAAAATAAAATAGCCCATTTTTGTATTGTGATTGCTTAGAAATCCCTATACAAAAACTATTGTTTTGTCGCTTTCCAAATGATGGTTCAGTAGTTGATCTTGCTAATGCAAAGGTGAGATCAACAAGGTGCTTCATTGTATCCTATGGGCATTTCGGGTTACCCCCTTTGCATACCAGATTTGGTGGAAGCGAAATTAACCTAAAAGAAAATGACATTTGCAGCACACCTTGAAGCCAATGATCTAATGATCTCATTTCTAACCCCCTATTTCTCCAACAGTTAACATGGAAAATTTGTAAATTTTTAGTCCAGATTGGATTTTGGTAAAAGATGAGGGATGAGAGCAGTGGAAATCTGGAATGTGTATGTTGCTTGCTTCAAGAAGCATTGTATGGGAAGAGCATTTTAATCCTTCTTGATGATGGATGGGAGCAAGACATAGTTCATTGGTTTGCCAAGCTCTGTGATAATGATTGTAAGTATTTAGTAACAACAAGAGATGAATCTGTCTATGAAATTACAGAGGCTGAAAAGGTAGAGCTAAACACGGACGATATAAAGGAGATAAGCAAGGCAATCCTTCTCTATCATAGCCTCCTTAGTGAAGAAGAGCTACCGGTATGAATTTATTGACTTTGCGATTCATTCATATTATGGTTGATAGTCAGTTACAGTTGCTTTTGTGTCCCTTCCACTTTATTTGTCATTATCTCTGTGCACCTGAACATGCTCCATTTCTGTTGTAGGCATGTTAGCTCTTGTCAAGAACTACTTGGGCATAATAAATTGTGTTGGCATAAATATACAAGCTAAAACTTCTGAGGAACCATTTCCTCAAAAAAAAACACTTCTGAGGAACCAACTTTTGTTTCTGTTGGATGTCCGGAAACCTGCATTTGTGCCATTTTCTGTCTTTCAAAAGGTGGGTTAAGTATTTGAGGTTTACTACTTCTAAAGGTGCATGGACATCTGGTCAATCAGATTGAGATAGAGAAACTAATGCTCCAGTTTATCTTAACAGTAAAGTAGAATCAGTTAGATGGTTCAGACTTCAAATTTGTTCTTGATATATTTCTCATCATTCAGTTGCCTGTTGTGACTGGACATTGCATAAATAATGTATGTCATCGTTTCCATTGTGTATCTTCTGAAACTTAAATCTGTCATCCAAAGCCATAAGGAGAATTAGAGAGCTACATATTTAAAGCATGTGATGTTAGGTTTATCGAGAATCATTATATAATATCTATCAGTAATTAATAGTCATAAAATTTATATCTTAAAATGTAGTCTAAAAGCATGGTGGAATGTTCAGTTCCTAGTGCTGGTAAGAGATAATGGAAACATGCAGTTATTTTGGAATGAGACGACTTGAGAGTTGAGATTTGGGTCACAATGAACTACAAGTTCTTACTTTCCTGGAAGATAAGTCACATGGTAGAAAGCTAGTCATGTTTTCAAGCATCTTTGCTGGCTGTGGTGAAATCCTCCTTCTTCTTCTTCTTCTTCTTTTTTTTGTGGTTTTCTGTCTGGTGTGATTGCTATTTGAGCTTCATCAATCAATTTCAAATGTACAACTCAGGAACTTACAGCAAGAGAAATAAACTTTATGAAAATAGCAGTTCTTCTCTGTTGCATTTGGAATAGTATTAATAATAGGTTTCTTAATTAATTTGACTTAGATGGGTAAGGCAACTACAGAATTATAAAAAATAAATAATAAATAATAATAATAATAATAATAAACATAGGGAAGTGCCATTTCTTACCTATATTTTGATTAATGAATTTCAAATGTACAACTCAGGAACTTACAGCAAGAGAAATAAACTTTATGAAAATAGCAGTTCTTCTCTGTTGCATTTGGAATAGTATTAATAA